>JAIPMN010006265.1:0-24633 GCA_020650975.1 Apostichopus californicus
AGAAAACTCTGGGTAGTATTCCCAAGGGTATAGATTTCCTCTCTAAAGTTAAGTTCTTCTTACAAATTGAATATTATCTATGTAAATCTAATCCTCCGATCTCCCTTCAAGAATTTAAAACTGCATTTAGTAAGAAGGATTTCATTTGCAGTTAGCGCTCTTTTTATATGGTCTAATTGCTTGTTTGGTTTCCTGTTTAGTATTTCTTCTTCGTAATGTTTTGCTTCTCATTGTTGTGCAAGTCGCGATCGTTATAGTTGAATAGTATTATTGTACGTTTTGTCTCTGCGGCTGCACTGTATGTATTGATATTATATGTACTACTAAAACTAAAGATAAGAAAATATTAAATTGTTAGGCAATGATTGAGTTGTATTGTAATACTAAAGGACTCACAAAATTATCATGCTATTTGTATAAATGTCAAATGAGTCAATAAAAGAGATGATAAAAAGGGTTTATATGTCAGTTTCTCTTCAGAAACACAGACGAAAAACATTGATAATCAATACAGACTAGAGCAGAAGTACATTTTTTGTTGTGAATAATAATGCACTTTAGTCTAATCTCATATCGACTGTTTGATTTTATTATTTCCTTAGATGGTGGATACATATGAGTATATTTGGTATGGGACATATTTAAAAAAGGAACAAACTTTTTGTAGAACTTAAAACAGTGTTTTACGTTGCAGGGTTCTAGTAAATTTCAAATACATTTGGATAACAAATCCCGATATCAAACTACTTGGTTATTTTTCTGACTTTCAAAGTTCCATTTAAATTGTAAAATTTTTAATTCGAAACTTCCATGTTAGGTTCAGCATTTACTCCTACTAATATCAGTATAAAAAACGCACTCTAACAAATTGGGCTAATATTTTAGACAATGGTATATGTACGGTGTCACCAAGAAATGCTGGGTAAAAGTGTCCATTTATAAGAATTTCTATATGCTCTGTGGACACTTTGAACCAACCTTGAGCATGTTCGGACAAAATATGGTAAATTTGTTACAAAAGTAATAGAAAAGAAATAAGGTTAGATGCATACATGCATAAACGGTAATGCTCTTAAAATATTAGGCGAACGATTTTTTAAGAGCATTTATAAAACAAATTTGTCAGAAGCGAGTGGAATTGTTGATATTTCTTAATAATTTGTTAAAGCACTGAATACATTTAATTGACCGTTTAACGAAAACAGAAGTATAGAAAAGTATGACACAATGCTCCGAATAAAATAATGTCTTGGTTTCATGTTATTTCGTTTATCTCTCTCACCTTTAGATTAAATATTAGCTCTAGAAATTAAATGTTTGTCTTATCGTTATATGCAATATATACGTTTGGATACATAAGACAAAGTTTGCTCTGTATAGACCAATTGTAAATACATGTAGAACCTGTTATTCCATTTATAGCTCTCGCCTTTGGATTAATTACTAGCTCTAGAAATTAAATGTTTGTCTTATCGTTATATGCAATATAAAGAGTTTGATACATAAGACAAAGTTTGGTCTGTATAGACCAATTGTAAATACATTTAGAATACGTTATAACAGCTCTCACCTTTGGAGTAAATACTAGCTCCGGAAATTAAATGTTTGTCTATCGTTATATGCAATATATAGATTTGAATACATAAGACAAAGTTCGGTCTGTATAGACCAATTGTAAATACATGTAGAGCAAGATAAGTTCATTGAATAATTTGTGTCTGATACGACATTTTAGTCCTTTATGCACCAATGATTTATAATATCAAAAGCGAAAATTATTATGTTGGTAACTAGGATAAATTCATTGAAATTGGATATTTCAATTGCTAATTCCTTGATGAAACAAGAAATAATGGTTCCCGAATACAATAAAAATACTAACTGTAAGTTTAACTCAAGTCTTAAAATACAATACCATAAAAGAAGAAGGAACATTGTGTAATTTAAGCATTTGTAGTGAATGCGAATATGTTTGGAAGGAAGTTCGAAATGTAAGAAGGAAAATGTCTTATAATATTAAAATATTATTGAATAAATTTAGATATCTGCTATTTTCTGAGTAGCTCTATGTCATTCCTTGATGTAACATGATAACTGTTGCTGTCAAATAATACATACTTGTTGAAGTTAGTGATCGGATATTTTATTGACGGAATAATTATATTTACATTGAATGAACTAAAAATGCTAATGTTGTTTCTTTATCCACCTCGGTTTTTTCCTTTCTACTTTATAAAAATAAAACTTACGGTGATGTTTAATGCAAGAAATAATTTGCAAAAAGAATAATCAGCAAGCTTAAAAATATGTACAGTACTTAACAGGCACAGCCAAAGCAGCAAATTTACGTAAACGACGAGAAACAATAATTAAGCTGATAAAATATAATACAAGTAGCCAGTATTAAATTTATTAATCTTACTTAACATCAGAATAAAGAATAATTTCTCTCTCAATTAAGCGTGACTCGAAAACTTAAGAAACAAAATTAAAAAATAGAAGTTAATATTTGTCAACTATATTTCTACTTTAAAATATATGCTACTCATCTACAATAAATTTAAAACAATTTATCTTCTAGTTAAGTTTTAATAATTTAGTATTTATTCCGAACTATTATATCGAAGTTTAGTCCAGTAGAAATCAGAATTTTAAAATATTAAATATTTATAAATATTTCCCATCATTTTAGTAACGGGACAGCTTTTAATTGTTCAATCGTCTGTTCAAGTCTCTAAAAGTGTAAAAAAAAACATTAATTCCTCTCAATTAATGACGTAACAGTATTTGGTTAAGTTTGAATAACTACTTGTTTAGTCATATCTCCACACATTACCAATTACACAGGTTAATCTTATCACTGCTTCTCTGTCAACTGATGAGCATAGATGATGTTGTTGTCGACACAATTCCCTCCTACATTTATCCACCAAGTATACACCGATTGTTAAAATTTTAGAAAAATATATGTTTTTGTAATTATTTCTATAACTACATAATTAACCACTTCCCATTATTGCATGTTGTTGTTGGTTGGTGTCGACGTTTGGCGTTCTTATACTGTATACCATCAAATGTTATTTGATTCGTTTTAATGTGCTAACAGGCTCTTCAAATGTTAAAACAATGGAAGAGACAAATATTTAGGTTATTATTATTGACCTCTTCCGTTTATTCCATTATTTTTCAGCATTCCATCTTATCATATTGTCATTATTACAAGTTGAGTTTTAGAAGATCTTTGTCATAAACTAATAAGCATAGATCTTTAATTTACCAACGCTTTACTGGTTTAGGGATACAAATATCTCATTTCCATCCAACAGTTATAAACTTATTGTTAAGTTAATGTTTTAGAAAAGGTTTCTGGATAGTTATTACTATTCAAGGAAAATTAGCCAGTTCCTATAATTCTTGGTTGTTGATATTGTTTATACTGAGGTTGGTGTTGTTGTGTCTAGTGTTATTGTCCATTACAGGATTGTTAATTAGACGATTTGAACGAATTAACAAAGGGGTTAACAAGCTAAAGGACATATACATCAATTATGACAAATTGTAAAGAAAAGTATCAAAGTAAAAAATATTTTTGTATAATTCAATATTTTTATGTGGAATTTTACGAATTGTACACAAGTGATTGTCTTAATTACTAGGCTCACTTAGCAAGAATTCCTCATAAAATTATTATGGGGAAGTTCTACCTAGATCTGTACATGGGAATATATATCTAAACTAAAAACTGAAAAATAATATTTAAAAAAATAGCATATTACTTTAGGTACCTAGAACAAAGGGTCCAACATGCACACGTAAAACATACCAAGCGAAGTAATGTGTGCAGTGGCCTTTAAATGTGAACATTACTCTTTAACATACAATGTATTGCCAGGATCTTTTTGGCCTCAGACAAAACTCATTCGTAATCCTCGCAACAGGTATTTTGAAATTTTGACTTTGATGCCAAATATAATTTGACAGAAAAGTACCTTTTATAAAGAAAAATGTTGACAGAAATTTTCTAATGGTTTGAGTCATGGTGGTATCGGTTACGTCTCTAATTGCAACAAAATCCTTTCAAAATATTCACTAGTTTTTACAAAAAGTTGAAATGTATGAGAAATTTTTCCATATCTGGTGTCTTTATTTTCCTGATTTGTAATTCCATCAAAGGGAATGCTCTATTTAGTCAAGTCCATTGCGAGAACTCAACGTAATTCTGCTCACAAAAATGTATTTTTTTATTACTTTCTTTGTGAACTTCTTAGTCGTATTCAATGTTAATCTTCATTGTTTTTTCCCTTTTAAAAAGATATTATAGATACAAATAGAGTGATTCCTTAATTATATTAGGTTTGTAATATTATACAAAGCATAAATAAAATTTTAAGGACGATCAAGGGTAATATAAATTTGAAAACAATCATGAAGTTGCAATTTTCATTGACTTATAACATTGTGTTATTATGAATATATAAAGTTATGATACCCTTTTACCTGACAAAAAGGTCTATGTTGTTAGAACAATTTAGTTCGGGGGATCATTTTATTATCTATGAGGGCCAGAGGCAAATATTGATCAGAACAAAAGGCCAGAGAGTAACAAAAATCTGACTACAGTATAGATTAGGTAATGTGCTGAGTATAGGCTAAGAGATGTCCAAACTTGAGGGTCCGCAAGATTATGGCCCGAGTTTTATTCGGAATAAAATCATTCTCATGTCTGATTAAGGTGCTCCTAATAAGTAAGCTATCAACTGCATAATCCAAATTACTGAGTACTTTTGTGTTTAGAATTTAGTGCAGTAATGTGGTGTTTTGATCTAGTACTTTCATTTTGAAACCAAGTGTGATGTTTATGTCACTTTCATAGTTCCTGAAGGTGAAATTTGGTCGGATTAAGTAAAATATCATATTTCCACGTACATTACCGTATCTCTCGTATTGAAATAAAAGGATTGAAAAATCTAAAGTAGTATACAATTTTAAGAACAGGACGAGGAATCTTGCACTTAACAAACGTAGATTCGAAAGAGGGACAAAAATATCAGAATTTTACTCTAATCTATTTACAATGCTTAAATTTGTACTTAAGTAAGAGTTTAAACTGAAAAATATAAATCCTAAAATATAGCATAATAGACTAATATCGATATATTATTTAAATAATGTTGAACTGTTCCAAATTATTTTATTACCACTAAACTAGTGATTAATGTTATATATCACAGAGCATAACGAGACTGCTTCTGATAGGCATAGTATTCTTAATCTAATTTTCGGGATTAGGGTATCGTAATTTTAAACATATAAACAGTCTAATTACAGTAGTCAAAATAATGTAAAAATTAAACAAAAATGTTGATAAATTATTCAAGATGAGGATATTATTGTAAGATGTATGTCAACATTATATTATCTGGTTTGATGAATGATTATATGTGTTAATTCCCATAACCATGATTATATCAAGTAAGCTCGTTGATATAATTTGAGATTTATATCTTACGAGTCTAGTAACCTCACGTAACATTTTTTTCTGACATTTTATAAAAGTGTTTAGAGCATAAACAACCACTAAATCCATGATAATATACAGAATGTCACATATTTAGGCTAAAGTTGGATATAGTATATCCGTTTTATACAAATATCTCAAACTAATAAGAATTTGTGAGAAGAAATTAATTAATCAGGACAAAATGTATACATGTGTGTATTTAATGAAAGATAAAACAGTTCATAAATATTTTGATAAATAAGTTTAAAATGTTAATCGAATCCATTAATGAAAAAAGTATAACTAGTCTAACCAACCGTTGGTTTAATGCTTTATTTTGCGTTATTTAGTAACTTTAAGTCTAATTCATTTCAGAAAATGTTGCATCCTACAAATTTTAAGTAATAATGTCATGTTCCTTTTCAAAACCTTTAAAGTGAGAATAATTAATTGATGAATGTACAATTGGTAAGACAAAAAGAAATTTAATTTCAGAAAGTTAAACCAACAGCTAAAGTAAAGAAAGTCATCAAACCTTGTAAAAAAGGTACCTTCCTCCCTTGCTAAGCTCATATTAAAATGTAACGACAATATATTAAAGTTGGAGGAGAACGACTTACGTATATTAAAATTATAACGGATTTTCAGCAACGAAATTCAATTTATTACTTTTAAGAAAATAACAGCTACAAGCTATAACAATCGGGAAAGAAGATAAACTAGTTTCTTCAAAATCATCGGATCTAAATTTAAAGTAACATGTTTAATAACTTTAACCCAGAGTTTGTCTGTTAATAAATGTTATACAAACAAAAGAAGACAAATAATGGATTGACCAAAATATAAAATGCAATTTTCTACATTTAAAATTAAACCTCTCCTCCGAGGAATAGGCCTAAACATGTAACGAACTCAAAATGATAGAGCTGACTGAAACATTAATAACGAGGTTTAAGAGAGCAAAACTAAATTTTGGCTAAAATGGGGTGACAGTTCTATAAAATTAGTATTCCAGGAATAATAAAGGTTAGTATTAAAAGTAAACATTAGTCGTTACTAACTTACCATCCTAACTTAACAGATAAAACGACAATGTAGCGTTTATATGGGTTTTAAAAATGAGTAAAGTTCATAAGGGTATGAAATAAAAATATGATACGTTTATATTGTGTAAATATAGAGTTAAAAGTACTTGATTCCCCGTCTGTTATGGTTTTAAGACTTCAGAAAGCTACAAACAAAGCACACCAAAACTTTAACTTCACTCATCTAAATGGGGAAAAAAAGAACCTTTATAAAAAAGGCGCAGTTGAACAAGCTAAGCAAAAATATAACTGTTACTCTGTTTCCTACAAAAATAGCCAGAACATTTTCCAAAACAAAACCCCAAAACTGTTCAAAAATGTACTAAGTTTCATATGTTTTGAAATGAGATTGAAAATGCATCTATTAAATTAGTTAAAAAGTATGAAAGTATAATAAGGTGTGCACCTTATTACTGAAGTAAGGTTACGCTTAATTATTAAATCTTTTAAGAGAAGTATGTTTTGAAGAAATAATAACAAATTATATAAATTTTTCAAAATGTATTACCTATCCAGCTATACCTTGATCTAGCAGAAATTAAATGACAAAGAGTAATATGTTGAAACAAAAGGTAACAATTATTAAGAAAAGTATCAGAAAAAAGTCTAAAAATATTGTTTAAAGAAAATTGAGAATAGGAATTGTTAACATATATTAAAACAAAGGGTAAACAACTATTAAGAAAAGTATCAGAAAAAGTCTAAAAATATTGTTTGAAGAAAATTGAGAAAATGAAATAGAAAGTGTTAACATAGGTGTTAATTCATCACTCTTGGATGAGATAAAAGTAAGCTATGAAACTTGGGGAAGTTCCAGTTTTAAAATAATATCTCGAAAAATAAAATGGAATCAGTGTTTTAATCCATCCAGATTTCCTCACCAAACATTTTGCTATTGTTCAAAGTATACTTACGGGTTTCCTGTCTAAACAAAGAATAAAATAACTTATAATAAATTGATTTGCATCACAGAAAAGTTCTACCATTTTTGACACTATAAATTCTAACTGAACTTTATTATCTTGTAATGACTCCCACGTTTTCGATCTTTTTTTTGTTTGCTTTTGCTTGTTCAGATATTTTAATGCGGTGTGTGGTATTTTGGAAGAACTTATTAAAAAGAATAACAATTTAATTAATAAATCTCATTTAATACTATTCGTTAGTATGCTCTACTGTAGAATTAGGTTTTAGATCGGCTTAATGGACACATCTAGTTTTGTTTCAGTAAAATATTGAATATTTGCAAGAAAGAACGAGCATACACTAACAAGGAATTGAAAAATATTGTATATTAGCAAAACTACAATACAACCAAAGAGAAAGTGAACCAGATTATCTACAGAGAAAGCTTGAGCCAGATCGTCTACAGAGACTAAAGTTAGCGCTTATCAAACATATATAGTTAACAATTTATATATTTCATATATGTTGTTATTTAAATACCTTCTTATTCTTTCTTGAATAGAGAATTATTATATCTTCTAGCAGACTGCATTTATTACTTTTTTCAGTAATATAATATTGATTATTTGCTGCAGTATACTAAAATATATACTAAAACATAAACAGTTGTATATTTGAAAAATTACAAGGCAGAAAGAGAGAATGCAAAGATGTGTATGGGAATAATGTTTGTTATTCATATCCTGCGTTTGAGTAAGATTACAGGAGTTGTCTGTTGCCTAATCAGACGAGAAATGACGAGAAAATGATATAGTTATTGTGGTCTGAATCTGCAGTGAAGTTTATGTCATTTTCATCATCGTTTAACCTTTCGTGAAATTATGCCTTCTCTGAGAATTTGAAGTCAGAGCAAATGTATGAATGTTTAAAATTCAACCATTAAAGATAAATTTAAAGATTTGAAGAAAAATTAAATATACGGTATATATAGGCATTTCAATATCTTCAATATCTTCAATATCAAGTAACTCAATATCTTTCAATATCTTCAATATCTTCTATCGGTATATATAGGCATTTCAATATCTTCAATATCTTCTATCAATATATATATAGGCATTTCAATATCATTTCAATATCTATCTAACCCTAACCCTGATCGCAGGGCGTATGTACGGTACTTTTTAATTTCCATGGTCGGTTCTAGTCAAATGTTACTTTTTCGGCGCATAGTGGACATGGAACGTTTTGATATTACTTAATTGTATAACTTTGAGACAAGATGGCTCTTATGAAAAATCCATGAACTTCTCTAGCATGACATCGGAAATAGCGACGTCAATTTTCCGTCTAGATTTACGCCCCCGCCCCACCCATATACCGTACCCTCTCCTTTCCCCGTTTTTGTTTTGTTTATGTCAGTATCCCACATATGTGCAGGAAAACTGGTAATTAACTGTCTAATGAGTTTCATACACCCGTAGAGTTGACCAGTGTTTCTAAGTTAGGAATATTAACAATTAGTCTCCAAAGTAAGCCATATTCATAAAAAAAATATTAATTTTTAGAGTTCATAGAGAGAGAGATAAATAATTGTTAACGTTATATGTTTAGTTCATCAACTACAAACGCATTTCATTTCGACAAAAAACAATGATTGAAGTTGAAGCAATCAAATCTTTGCGCAGAGGTGATTATTCGAAACGGCTGCATTAGAGAAAAAAAAGTCTAACTATTTTAGTGATAGGCCTATCCATAAAAATAAACCCCCATCGCAATACTACACATGAAAATTTGTATTATTCTTCCGTGCTGTGACAGTGATTATTTTTAGTGACAATTGTAGCAATAAATATCCCACATTCAAAATTATTCAGCATTCCTATGCTTGTTCAAATGGTTTGTATCATGAAAACTCACAGTCAAAGGCCTTATCGCTATACTGTCGTCCGTAAGACTTTTAAATTGTTCTTCCTAGCCGAGGTCCTGCATGTCAAAGCCATTTTTACTGACAACGAAACGGAAAAGAATCTTATTTTTGGAAGATAATTGTGTTATTTGAGATATTTATAGAAAACATAAATTTGCGTGACCTCCAGAAAAGGAGCGGGAGGGAGAGAGAGAAAGGGAGAAAGAAAAGATAAAGTTTTGCCTTCTTTGCTTTTAGATTTCATTCTAAGATTGGAACGAGCAAAGTTCTTTCTTGCAACTTGAGCGCTATTTTAATGAACGTAGGCGTAAATACAATCAAATTAGTTATAATTGCGAATACGTTAAACATCAGACACAAGAACTTAAGGGGGGAAGGGAAACGTTCCCGTTCGTGAGTAGATTAACAATAAACTAACAATCTATTATTGGTAACCTAACATGTGATTGTATCCATCCGGGAAGCTCTTTAAGACCCTATCAGGTATCACGATTGAAGATAAAGATATTCTGCCTTACCTAGACGTTCCAGACATTACAGACGCCATGTTTCCCCAGATTCGAGATTAAAAGCGAAGGCCGGAAGGCGAACTAGGCCACGCGTCGCCATAGCAACCGTAATCCTACTACGGTTGCTAACTGCGCCTATGGTCGATAGTTCCGATAAAAATGTTAAGACGTTAGTTGATAATTGGCATGTCAGTTTATTATTGTCAACATTTGCTTTCTTTAATGAGATCGGCCACTTGCAGAAAAGAGAAGAGAAGAAAAGATAAGGAAAGAAAAAGAGAGAAAATGTTGTAATCCTCCAATCGATTTGAAGTTAGTAACGGCAGACGGACACCATGTGAGGGAAAGCGGGAAGCGTTTTGGAAAAGAATCTTTACCCTGTCGTCTGCGTTTAACGAAATTGCTTTTCATATCATTTGCGCGCGTATTAGACGGGAATACTGATGAAATCATTTGGCCATTGTTTTAAAAGAAATAAATATATGAACAATAGAGACTCGGAATTTGTTTGAAGCTGGAGTGAATAAAAAAGGATGTGACATTCTGTGGTCACGTGATATGGAATTTGATCTTAAAAAGTTAACTTGATGAGAAAATGATGAAAAGATGTTTTTTCTTATTGCTATATTGTTACATTTTTTGGGGGGACGAAAACGAGACAAAACTTCACGTTTATGAAACATTCGGAAATGTAAAAAAAGAGACATTGGCGCCGTCGGGAGGAAGTCAGACCCCAGTATATCGATACTTAACCTAGTTACGGTACATTAGATATTAGGAACACCCATGAGAGAAACGATTTAAGGACCCTCAAAGCAAAACGACTTTGCATTCCAATCCTGATTGGATACAGGACCAAATGACTTAATCTTCCTACTCCTTGTCTTATCGCATTAAGGTAAACCTTTGTCATTAAACGTCAAATTATTAATTTGAAGTAATTAAAGACCATTGTATCGAGACCACCACGAAGAAGAAGAAATGTGTTTTTCTTTTCTATCGAGGAAGCCAAGTATATAACAACAAGGTTGGTTTGAACGATGAGTTGGTAAAACTATGTAAGTTGGGACCGAAATAAAAAACAGCTAAATCGTTCGTGGATGGGGAGGGTAACGAATTGGTGGATGGAGAGGGTGGAGGGTTGGAAGGGGCAAGGGGGGGGGGTGGTTATGACTGATACCAGGTACTCATGCGAGATCACTTTACTTTCCAAACCAAACACAATTGACCAACATTCCTCTATGTGTCTACAACACTATCACAGTTGATGTATAGGTATACTAGTAGGTTTTTTTTTATTTCTTTGTTAATCTCCATATATGATTTGGGTGGGATTGGTTTTGCCATGAATGGCTGGTGCAATAATGTTTCCAGAGTTTGATAAGACCAAAACTCTGGAACAATATCCCTCTAACTATCCGGTCATCTCCCACTGTTACTACTTTCAAAAGGAATCTCAAAACTCATATTTTCTAGGGTCATTTTGATCTTTGTATTTGTACTGTGTTTTTATTTTCTGCCATGAATCTGACATCGTGTGCTTGTTTTGTTGTTGTTTTTTTTTAGCGCGATGATCATATTTAGAATAGCGCTATATCAAGCATTGTATTTATTATTTATTATATGAATATTTATAATTAAAAGAATTAACTTTGAAACCAAGTACTAACGTAGGTAAGCGTTCTGTTGTAATAGTCAGCATCGTGCTGTAGACTATATCGTCCACCATATAACAGCATCTTGATTACCTCTATCTATAGACCATTGAGTAACTACGTTATCTATTTGATGGACGTGTGGCAGAACATTTACTCAAGAGATTGCCGATAAAGTACGGATACATTACAGATGGAGGCTCCATTAATCATGTATGTGGTCTTCTGTATAAACAGTGTTACCATCGACAAGGATACGGTAACGATAGTGTAGGTGTGCCACTCAAAATCAATTGATATGCAAATGATTGACACCGTCCATTATATGCACTGCCACAGTATGACTCAAAAGATGAGAAAGGGGTGACCGCGTACTATAGGCATATGATTTAATTTAGCATGTGTCATATAGGTAGTGTAAGAGGTGTAAGGGAGGGGGGGGGGTGGACTTACAGATGTCTTTGTGAATTGTTAAATTAAGATCTCCATTCCTCTCTTTTCTTTACTTCCTCGCCCTCTTTTCGGAAATGAATTCCATCTTTGGATTTTCAGGGAATTAAAAAAAAAATAAAATAATAATGCCAGTACAACGCTTGTTTTCTTACTTAGGCTACGTACTTTTTATTTACGTTCCTAAATTTATGTCTGTAGAATTTGTCTTTTTCTTTCCTATCTGAATCTGCCATCGTTATATGCATGTTGCCTTTCCTCTTAGGGTGGTTTCTTCAAGATCAGTTCAAACCCAGATTCCTATCATCAGCAACTCTACTGAGTGCCACCCTCATGGAACAAAATTATTACGAAAGACGAAAGCGTCCGGCCATAGGGGACACCCCCCACACGCCACCCCTTACCCAGTTCTGTGATACACATGGATGTGCCTCCCCCCCCCCCTCCCTCCCACATACACACACATCGGATTTACTCCTTTCTGCATTATCAAGATTCTTGACTTTTTTGCTCCCGAACCATTCTCAAATTCAATTCTTCCTGCTATGAAGCAATATGGGAGAAGGTAAAACTTTAAACCAAGGCATATGACATACTTTTAATATAAACCAACCCATTAATAATGTCGCTGATGCGTTCATGACTAATAAATGCACTTTTGATAAAACGGTGTTAACCCTATTTAGCTTCAGTTCTTTCGTAGCGACTCATAATCGTTAATTGGAGACTATATCCTTCGCGGCTTTGTATTTTATCTATTTTTTTTTATTATAAAGTAAACTGAATTCTCACATCGTAATTTGAAATGACACGACAATGTTGAGAGCGTAATCACACAGGAACATTAATGTCATCCCATAAATTTGACGTAATTAAGTTTATATCACTATTATTATCAGTTAGGGTCGTATGGCACGTAACCTAACAAAATTAGGCTAATTTCTTTATTGCCAACGGAACATAATCATAGAAAACCATATCATATTCGCGTGGAGTCTTCACTCCTTCCTGAGATTAGTTTATCTTACGTTGTTAACATATAGAGACCCAAGGGAGCGTTTGAATTTTGTTTTTGCACATTTGCACGCACCACGTGTTGATGATGGTGTGTGTAGTCTGAACTCGGTTTAAGAATGACTTTTAGAAGAATCTTAAATATTGATATGTTATCACGTAAGAAAGAGAAGCAAGCAAACCCTTTCAATGCTATTAATGTTTCTATAGCAATTCATGTTTTCAAGATAGTCACTACTCAAGAAATGCTATGGAACGCTCCTTTAAGTCTATATTGATATGATGACGTCAGCTGTTCAGTTCAGGCCTTAATGTTAATGTTAATCCTGTGTTTGATCATTTATAATTACTTAACCGAAAGATGTTATTTTATCTTCACGTAAACAACGGAGCATCATTGGATTACATTCTACACCTGCAGTTGTCCTTCACAAGTCTGTAAGACATCCTAAATCTTTCATTTGAGGCTATTAAATTCATGGTTTTCCTTATTGAGTTTTGTGTTGTATCTAAGGAAATGACGTAATAGTCTGTGTATTAGACTACAAGGTCCAGTCACTTTAACTGATAAACCTCAACTGTTTTAAAGGGTTATTTCTCGAAGATTAAGAGTATTATATATTTACAACCTGGACTGACATAAGTGTGCTTTAATGGTCAACAAAATATCAAAAATTAATTTTGTGCCTATAAATTCAACTTTTAAATCTGTTAGCTAGATTGAGGTTTACATGCTACAGACATCTATCCTGTATTCTGAAATTTTCGCTGCATGAATTTGTGTAACATCACAACAATTTTTGTAGTCGTCATAGAATATTTTCTCCTCATCACATTAATTTATCACGTCACAGTACATGTTTACAGCGTCATCACAACTCAAGTTGCTCTATAATCACCACACTACAGTTCCTAGACTCAACTATATTCGTTCTCGTGCTCACATAACGTTTTCCCTATCCGCGTTCCATAGGAATCGTAAATAACAGTATTAGTTGGATCGTAGGTACTATATGCGTCCAAAATGTTACCTTTCAACTATAGTAACTACAACAAGTCAAACGTGATATTATATAACATACTGTAGCTTTATATAGTACTGGAATGTGGAATAAAATCGTGGCTCCAACTTCCTATGACGTCACTAAGTAGACAATGTCTCGATGTAAGGGGGACTGGGGTTGAGACCGAATCAAGTTTGTTTGGTTTTCGTGCCCAGATTCTATCTTGGGTGGAGTTTCTTAAAAATGACCAAGTAGACATTTTGGTTCAAAAATTAAAGAAGAACTCTAAAGAATCAAACCAATTTTTTTTTTAAATCTTTAAAGGACCCCCCTTCCCCATAAAAAAAACAACCCCCAAACACAGTGGCCCATCATATTCAACTTTCGACAACAGTTCATCACATCCATCCGAAACACATACCCTTATAGTCTCTGAAATATTTAGTTTTATCGCCTTTCACACTCCTAAGTTTCTATGAATAATTTAGAGGGCTAGGACTTCTTGTAATAATACTTTTGAATTTATTCTCTTAATATTTAGTACACTAAACTTGCGGGCAATGATGACGTCATTCAAACACCCAAACGTCTGCACTTTCTGCACCCTTGAGATATCTGTTTGCCTCTCTTAGTTACTGTCTCTATCGAATCCATCACTGGCCCGGTAAGAACCCAATTATCAGTGAAGAAATAAATAGGTCACAAACATAATTAGGCTAAACATTGTATGTTATATTCTTAAATAAACGTGGCACTTCAGTCTCTTTGACAAAACACCGCGATATCGGGAAGTGAATCATTCAGAACGGCTGGATGTGATAGGTTAATGGAAGAGATACAGAGATAGAAAGGACGCGTGATCATAGATTTAAATTAAAACTGTGTTTTGATTAAATTTGGCATTTTTACTCCAAAAATCCGCTGGTACCATAATGAACTTCTGCAAGCAAGATATGGTACTTTAAACATAACTTCTTATACTTCATATTTTTATCCATCAAAATAGCCCCAGAAACGATATCATTAGTCAAACACAGGTGTGTAAGGGCCCACCGGTGAACCGCTTGGTCCGAGCCAATTTCATTGCGCGGGAAAGGTGTATTATAAAGCCGGTACCAATTTAAATCACACCCACCCCCGGTCTCAAAGCCAATGGTTACGCGATATAAAATTGAAATTAAATCAAATTTATTGGTTACAAGTATAGGGCCAAATAGTTGTAGGTAACCACGTAGATAGTTTAGTTAGATTGAAAGCTATTCATGTTATTAGTGAATATTACGTATTTTGGACAGAGTATAACCTCAAAGCATAGGGTAACCAAAGAAATGTAGACCAAATGGGTCGTAAATATTTGTTAACAGGGGATACAATCACCATTTTGTGTCATGGGGGATCTAATATGTTATATCATCCGGGAGGGGTCTTAGGATCCTCCCCCCCCCCCTTTGAGAAATTTGTGTAATGTGTAGATACCGTGATGCCAAAAAATAGTCAATTTTTTTATAACTTTTTACACATGTTTTAAATGTTTAAGTTGTACCTTGCATATATATGATATACATTTGTGTACTTTACTCTACAAGTATTGTTGTAATATTATGTCTGTCAGTTGGGAGGGGTGGGGAGGGGTTGCTGATACCCTTGATCTCCTTTTGGGGCGGGCTGAAGCCCCCACCCCTAGAAGTATAAGTGGTTGCGCCCCTGCTTGGTACTTCAACGTTCTGTGATTTTCGTAACATAAATTTTTGCTAGAAGCAAAGGCCCCCCCCCCACCCTATCCCCATAAAGTTCAAAAAAACAAAACTAGAAAAAGGAAATTTATAGCTTCAAATTGGTCGGTTTATGTACGTGCTTCAATTCTTGTTATAATCTTATGTTATCAAATGTGTTTATCTATGCACTTGTCACATCCCTAACTTCCCTCAAATTTATCTCCGCTTGGGGTAGTTTCGAGGTGGTATTTTTCGCGTCTTTTTCGACACTTTTTGGAAGCTAAATAGTGTAGTTATCTCACCATGTTCTGTGCTACGACAACAAAAAACTTGAAATGTTATCACAGCGCCGATCAACGCACCTGGTACATTTTTTAATTGTATTTAATATCCTTTTTACTTATCTTTTCTATTAAAATCCGCCAAAATTCAATACCAAAAACATCCAGCTAGAGTTAATTTGGGGTCTTCTTCCAAAACAAGACGGAGAAAAGAAAGTCTCCCGTCGAGAGAGCGGAAACTGCCTTACTGGAAAGTTTCCGCGTCGCACAAGGAGTCGGATTTTACGCTTGTTCTTGACGGGGTGACACGGCGTGAGCGAACCATTTTACTGTGCTCTCACCTATCGCGACCACTGCTTGTGTTTCGAGTTTAATAAAGGCACGAAAAAAAGAGGAAAAAATGGTTACCCTATTTGATGCTAACATACTGCTTACACTAGTTGGAGGTGTTTATCTACCAAGCATCAACAAGGGTTAAGATATGGCAAATCACCGTGGGATATAACAGGCTTGGTAACGTTAGATAAGCGAAAATTGATTTAATAATAATCCTCAAATAAGCTTGTGGTCTGTATCGCAAAATTAGGTAAGTGCTGGCAAACTGTGGGAGAATAAATTAGATTTAGGGTTTGTAAACCAACGGAGAGTATAATATAGATTCGGCGCTCAAAACTACTCACAAATTAACATCCTCTTGTTTGGCTGCTGTATATTTAGACCTATGTTTAATGCTCTTCGAACAATCTATTTCAATGGTTCTTTTCTTTGTGTGCCATCTTCTGTAAAACACAATTTTTGTCATGTAGTAATGGATTTTCGCCCATGCAGATAGCATCCCGTTAGCGTCTTATACCATGGAACGCCGAAAGGGCCATAATGTATACTATCCTCGTATTTTATTTGTAGATTATCATTCGTAATGATTTTTTTATATTATCATCTTAATTGTACTTTAATATTATTAATCCCTCTTGTGGTACTTAAGGCGTTCGATAAAATAATAGCACAACGTTTTTTAGTCCCAGTCCCGTGTTTCGTGTAGTTTCTCATCGCTGTTTTAGTGGGCTACTTAGTACGCTGAGGCAACTGTCTGAGAAGTGGAATCCGAAAACCAACAAAAAGCGGTATGAGCTACATCCGTGAAATTGGTAGATTTCAAGTTACCAATTACAATTGCCTCTCTATTATTGCAACGTACAACTTTTTTCCATTGGGTGTTGAATTGACTTTTTTTTCTTAAAAAACTAACTTGCCTGTTTTATTAGTCCAGCGATGTATGTGCCTACGCAAGTGCGGCAACCTGCCTATTTTGGGTACCATCACGTATTTCGCCATGCTTTAATACAACTCCTACATTCTTATAGGTGTTTTGCTCAATGCCTTTCATAACGGTTCTCCATAGGAGATTTCTGTACCATAATTTGGACTACTCAACTAAAGTGACATATCTTGGGTTACTAACTACAGTTCATGTATCAGACGTATGTAGTAGTCTTCAACAGGTGTTCACTTGTAGAATGGTTTTTGAGCGTTCAGCAGACACAAAAAGTTACACATTCTTGACTTTGCAAAGACTGTTCAGAGGTCATTTCCATTATCAGTATAGACCTACGCTAAACGCCGAGTGAATCACAATATACATGCCCCCCCCCCCACCCCTCCCCTGACTGGATACTCTTGCTTCTTAACAAAGAACAATATTGCCTCTGTTTTCATGACAAGTTATAAAGTCGTTATTTGAATAACTAATCTGTAATATGTTATTTTTAAAACAATTCTGCCATTACTGCTTTTTATTGCAAATCTAATTCTGTATGTTATACGCGGAATGGCGCGAATTATATCCAAGTTTACTATAAGCCTTTTAACGAACGTAAAAAGATAAAAACAAATACATTAATGTGTTCGCATTAATGTGTAAGCTAATGACCGTTAACGGATACAAACAAATACATTAATGTGTACGCCAGTTTTTCGAAACTTGATAGAAAACATTTTACTTTGTCAAATATTAGACACACTCCTATAAATATTATGTGGTAAAGATATCACGCACAAGCTGCTCTTGAATGGAATCATAAAACGAGAAAATCACTTTTCAATAATTTCAATATGTCAATCAAATGAACCGATCTATTTATCATTTATTAAACTATTTTTCTAAAACTAATGAAAGTTATATATTTGGTTTCATTTTTCAGATAATAACAGCTATTTCCAGCGTTTTCTTCCTACCACGAACTACCACCATCCTTCACTCCTTCCAACCGGCAGCCTAGCTTTACAATTCAGTCTCCAATCACAACCAAGTCTGTTCCATCCCTCATCGCTATATCATCCGTTTCACCCACCTAGGTCTAACTCTCCCCCTCCTCTTGGGGTTCCCATACCCGTTCCCGTCTATCTAAGAGGTCGCGCTGGAGCCTCGCCCAGCGAGGCGGCGAGGGCGGCTAAGAAATGTCGGCGGAGTCGAACAGTTTTCACAGAGCTACAGCTGATGGGTCTAGAAAAGAGATTCGAGAAGCAGAAATATCTGTCGACACCGGATCGGTTAGAGTTAGCGGAGACACTGGGGTTGAGTCAACTACAAGTCAAGACTTGGTACCAGAACAGACGCATGAAATGGAAGAAACAGGTGAGTAACCTTGACTGCATACAGGGAGCACGGTAGTATTATGAACAGGAAAAGTATGTTTGTGTGCGTGTATGTATGTGTGTATGTGTGTGTATGTATGTATGTATGTATTTTAGATCCTCCTGCAAGCAGGAACTCGCAAAGAAGCCGTCTTTGGCTTATCAAAGCCGCAAGCTGACCGAAGTCAGTCTCTTACATTCATATTTAACGTCCATGATTATGAATTGTCAATTGTCAACAACTCTGTAACTGGACGACATACATTAATCTTGGAGTGACTCGAACCGGGGACCTTATGATTGGAAGGTACCGGCGTTAACCACTGAGCTAACACTCCTTGTGGGTAGAAGCTTCTGGGAAATTGGAGGAGGAAAAGCGGGTTGGGTATTTCAACTTGTTCAGATTTGACAAATGTACATTTGAATTAGTTACTTTACGGTCGATAAACATATTTAGTTTTATTTATGTTAATTTGATGCAAAACAAATAACATAAATACAATTGTATTGTGGCCTATGTGACAGTTAAGGCAGCATACGCTGTGCGTCTGAGAGAATGGGATATTTGCAGTCGAATTCAATAGCATTCCCCCTCCAACAATATTGAAACACGAGACGACCGACACTTCTCATGTAAAACAACGTTGCTCCCTAATATTCTAATAAGGTCAAATATATAAAATATACTCTACGCTTACCGGTATCGTCGAAATATTTTTCCATTTGTGTTGTTTATACTTGTGACAAGTCAACTCTCCTTACTACCCGCGACAAACCTTCAGGATTTTATCTTATGAAATTTATCGCAATGTTTTGCATATACTGAGGGCAGTAAATAAGCTCCAATTCCACTCACCCCCTTTAATTTGTATCTCCCCAGGTACTACAGGGTGGCGGACAGGAAGCTCCCACAAAGCCAAAGGGAAGACCAAAGAAATCGGACATTGCATCAATGGAGCAAACTCCCTCCGAAATCGAACAATCAGACGATTCCGATATTGAGTCTGTGACGTCACCAATGTCACGTGACTCATCGCCTCAGAGATCACCGATGGTCATCGACAAGGCGCTCTCACCTACACCACTAATGCCTAGTTCGTAGAAGAGAAAAAAAACATATTTCTTTGCGATGTAAATTAATCTATGAGGAATTTGTTGGTTTCGAGTATCAAAGAAAAACGTTTGCTATTGGCTCCTCGTTTTACGAAATATACTTATTTGCTGATAGGAGAATATGAACCAAAGAAATCCATAATTTAGGATGATACAGAGTCTGCTGGGTCAGGGGATCTATAGCTCGGCTACCCCCCCCCCCCTCACCCCCTTCCCCTTCTCCCCCACCGCTTTCACTCTTTGCCAAGGCTATAGTTCGCATTGAAAAAAAAGACATAACAAAAAATAATAATCTTCATAACTTCATAAACTGCACACTGTTTCAGCATGTCTATTACACTATTAAGAACTTCAAAAGGGACCTCTTTTATCAAATAATTGTGCGATAAGTATAAATATTGGCATTTTCGAGACTGCTAAATTCTAGCCTGTAATTGTTACGTAAGATTTAAAATTAAGGTATCATAAAATTTAATTATTGAGAGGATAATTCAAAATAGGTTAGTATTACAATTGAAAGTTATATGTTTGTTTTTTTGGTATACCTTTCGCTGCTGCAAATACGTCAATATGACGTCACAATAAGGATAAAGCAGGGTTTTAAATCTCATCGTGAAAGGGAGATTTGAAAAGTTTCAACTTGTATATGTGCTCCTGGAATTATAGAAACTTTGTCATTTGAAGAAGATTCTTTGTTTGAATTTAAAAAAAAATGCACCTCCTATGAATTATATTCTTACAGCTTATCTTCATTTATAGAAACACACAATTGTTTTTCATTTATCTTTCATATTGCGATGACAAATTTGATTGTTTTGAAAATAGGCTGCACGGAGAATGACATGGTCTGTGTGAAAGATCTAATAACTGTACAGTTAAGTTTGTGACCATACGTGCCGTGCCATATTATGCTGAGATATATAGTATAGAAGAATATGCTAGAGAGGTCAATGTAAACGTTTATTGTTATTACCAAAGATATTTTAACTGTGTATATATGACTACGTAATGTACTTCGTAATGAATGTTACGTTTATAATAATACTAACGGTTTGTAACATATTTTGTACGAAATTTGACAAATTAATTTAAATTGAAAGCGACTTAACGATATATTTGACATCATAGGTGCAAAATATTACATTTATTGCTAAAACGCGAGGATAAGCAACCTTTCGACGAACCTAAGTTAGCTATGTATAAATCTTCGCACCTTTTGATTACTTTGACACAGGACGAAATAAGACAACAAAACGGAATGGACTTGAAGCCAGTTGTTAAGTTGGCTATGAATATTCAGTTATTCATCTGTTCAGTTCTCATCTTTATTTAGCCTTTGATAGTAAAACTATATAGTTTACCATAGCACGAACCTCAACAGTAAATTCACAATATGTCTGTCCGTGTTCACACATGTTGTACGGCTATATGGTGTTCATATGCACGGTGTGACTATGTAGCCCAGACTACTGCATATACCATGCACAGGTTCCTGTATGCTGCACGGCTTCCATGGCGCTATGTGCGATCTGTTTCGTGATAATTCTATACAGAACACGGTGACCATGTATAGTCTAGGTAGGTCCATACTAGACGCAGGTTCTTGTATGTTGCACGCCTTCCATGGGTGGGGGGGGGGGGGCTATGTGTGATCTGTATGGTGTTTATTCTAGAGATCGGTGACCATCTATAGTTTACTCAGCTTCATACCATGTTTGCACATGTTTTTGTATGTTGCACTGCCACCACCGGAGTGTGTGTTCTGTGTGATGTTTATTTCGGAGAGAAAACAAACTGTTAACAAACTGCTTATCTATTGCCAAAACTCATGTGTAGGGAAATATGTAAAAGTTAGAGGGACTGACGTTTCGATCCTAGCAGGATCTTCTTCGGGGGCTTCTTTAGTTAGCCCCTGCAGACGATCCTATACTAGGATCGAAAAGCCACACGCCCTATCACTTTTACATGGTGTTTATTTTATGTGTAAAAGTAAGTTGGCCTGACGTTTCGATCCTAGCAGGATCTTCTTCAAAGGCTAAATGACAAGTAACAGTAACAGAAGGGACAAAAGCACGCACAGAATACAGACAGGTTAATGAGCATGGTGAACACAAAGAGATAGATGTAAGGGGATTAGTAGACAAGGGATGGAGAGAAAAAAGAAAGGTGTTTATTTTAGGTGTTTATTTTAGACAGAACATTAAGATCATGTATAGCCCAGGCAGCTCCGTATACCATGTTTGTACAAGTTGTTGTGTGCTGCACGGCAACCACTGGTTGTGTGTGTTGAGCATAGTGTTTGACCTTGACAGAACATTATCAACTTGACCATGTGGTCCAGACAACGCTATAGCATGCACAGGACTCGGTTTTTTGTGCTGCACGGCTAACGCGTGTAATTTGCGGGACGAATATATATGTTACCTTGTCTTCAAGCAAAATACCAAACGCAAATATATTGAAAGTATTGGTTACAGATCTTAAGGCGATGTTTAATTATCAAGAAGCGAGTGTAAATGTTTTAAACACTCTGTATTTTTACGTTTTCAAAACAGCGAAATGCGAAAAAAATGAAAGAAGCAAATACAATTTTGCAGGGTATATATACCGGAAATGAAATTTTCCTCATTTTCAACTTTTAACCGTATCCTGTGCCTTAATATGATAGAAATAATTCAAGGTATATTTGATAAATCTTTTTTTAATTAATAATGTCTGTAATAAACTTTCTTTGAATACTAAATGCTGAAGTTGTATAGTTATTTAGTCTTTTATCACTAACGTACATATAAGTGATTTTTGTTTCAAAAAGGAGTTTTTTATGTCAAATCTTTGACGGGAAACCATGATCAGCACCTGCGATTTAGGTGAAAGAACTCGGGAGGAATGAAGGGGAGGGTAAAAGGATGTAGGGATGGGGCTATCCTATTATAGAATAAAACGGACAAAGCAGAGGACAGCAATAATTGTACATAAAGTATTTTTAGATCCTCCTGCAAGCAGGAACTCACGAAGAAGCCTCATTGGCTTATCAAAGCCGCAAGCTGACCGAAGTCAGTCTCTTACATTCATATTTAACGTCCATGACTATGAATGGTCAATTGTCAACAACTCTGTAACTGGACGACATACATTAATCTTGGAGTGACTCGAACTCGGGACCTTATGATTGAAAGGCACCGGCGTTAACCACTGAGCTAACACTCCTAGCTAACACTCCTAGAATTAGGCCTATATTGTAGCCATACTCTATAGAGTCAAAGGGCGCAAACAGAGCGAAGTGATTGCGGGAGGTACTCTATGCTTTAGATGAGTCCAGCATTGAACCGCGCTCACTAAGGACCTCTGAACATTAATCTGAACCCTGCCAATCACCAACTTCCCTTCCTCCCCCCCCCCAGCAAATTCACACCTGTGGGGTGTGAGGGTTCCTTATGAAACATACCTCGCAACGGTTTTTCCCCTGGTCCCCCTCCCTCTAAAAATCCTCGTAACACAGGGACAGCAATATTGAGGGGGAGGGGGACTGGGGGCAGAACAGTGAATCCTTATGAGTAATGCACGCGGCGGATAATAAGTTTGACGAACTCTAACTGAAGGGATAGATTAAACGTCCATCGACAGAATATAGTATTCTTTCGTCACTGTTAATCTTAACGGATTAATCCATTATATGAAGGAATGCTAAAATGGTTTATCTTCATAAATAATAGTACGAAAAAAGAAAAGAAAAAGTACTGTCTGGGGTATGAAATCTTGAAGGGCGAATAGGATTCATTTATTACTACGAAATCTCGACTTCGTGAAGAGAAAAACATAAATCATGGATTTTAGTTTGATCAATGAGAATGTTAATTTTGAATGACTCTCGGCAGGTTTGTTAAACTGATGTGATTCCGAACTCAATAAGCTGTTGTAAGTTTAAAGGTAATTGACAGAAAGGTAAAATAGTAAATTTAATCAAGAGAACGTTTAATGACTCCTTCCCCTTACAAAATGTTGTTATCCTTAGAAACATAAATGGAATTCCAAATTCAATTATAGTTTTCACAGACTATCGAATTGTCCATTATCGAATTATATCATAAAGTTAGGCCTATGTTTAAACGCCTACTCTAAATAATTCTAACACATTTAATATTATTCATTAACCCAGTATTTGGTTTATGATTTAAGGGGATAAATTGAATTAATTAAGACAAAAAATATATCTTACAATTTGGTACAGATCACAGTGGCGGTGAAATGCGAGTAATTTGCTTAATTGGGGGGGGGGGGAGGGTGAAATTAACAGCAATAAGTATTTAACATCTCAATCGAATGCCGGGATCGACTTGATCAGTGGATAGAACGGATCGCAGTTCAAAAGAAAGAGAAAAAACAAAACAGACTTCTTAAGCGGAATTAAATAATTTCTTATAGTGAAAAACTTTTCACATATTTCATTGTTTGTGTGGAATAACCAATTCACTTGGGACACGGTATATGTTTACTGGGGTAAAATGAGGACCTGCTAAAAGTAATAAAGTAAAGGTCCAGAGGAGGGCTACTAGGATGATTAGTTCCTTAAAGAGTGTTCCTTATTATAGGCGGTTACAACTGTTGAATCTCACCACACTGGAGCTTAGGAGGTTACTTGGGGACTTGATCCAGGTGTTCAAGATTGTGTATGGTTTCGATTATTTATCCTTTACCGACTTTTTCATGTTTGCTAACAGTAGTTGTACTAGAGGTCATTGTCTTAAACTCCAAAAGTCACATAGTAGGATTAATATTCGGCATAACTTTTTTCTAATAGGGTTGTGAATGAGTGGAATGGTTTGCCTGAGAAAGTTGT
>JAIPMN010006267.1:0-12231 GCA_020650975.1 Apostichopus californicus
TAATACTGTAGACCATTAGAAAACACTGCAATCAGTCCAAACTGTAACAATTAAAATTAATTAAGCAATTAAAACTAATTAAAACTAATAATTAACTAATAATTAAAATTCATTAAACAATTAAAAAACTCTTTGAGAAATGGCCAGTTAAACATCCAATCTAAGGCTTATCAATTTAAGTGGCTGTACTACATAACACACACTACAGAACATTAAATCAGTTCCTCAGATGAATCATGTAACACAAACTTAACAGGAAGCACAGGATTTTTATGGCCTCAAATAACATGGTTACAATGTCATGAAAGCATTTGTCGAGGACCAAGTGTGCTCTGTTGCTCATACAAAGTTGACACTTGACAGAACATGTTTCAGTTGAATATAGAGAATAAATGAAGAAAAGAAATAACATGAACATTAAGGCCTCCAGTGAGAGGCAGACATTAAAATCGGCTTATCCTCAGAGAAGTCATCCAAAGAATCTAAAGTTGAAAGATTCTGCCTTCAGCCACCATTTAAGACTAAGAATAATATTACGGTATAAGTTTCACTTAATTACTATCTATCTGCATTAATTACCTTTTTGTCCATCTTGCCCGGTGATCTTGTGGGACTTGACGCTCTCCTATTTTTGCCACTTGGTGACCTACGAGGGCTCCCTTCCCTAAGGCTACTCCCCAGTGAACTGGTGCGACCTTTAAGGATTCTGTTCAGGACGCTGACTTCCTCTTTGTAGTAGTCTCTTTCCTCTTCGACGGTCTTGAAATAACTTTCAATTTTAGAGGTACTCTCTCTCGATTTGGACTTGTTCTTCTTTCGCAGCCTTTCCAGTTCAAGAACGAGCTCCCGCTCTGTGAAATATTGCGATATAAATATTAGCCACAAACGAGACACAAAAGTAAAAATATAATTCTTTTCAATATACTTCACCTAAAACCCTTTACTCTCCAAAACTAACCAGTGTAGAAAGGTAAATATATACTTCCTTACACACATGTGTGGTTGTTGTGCAATGGATCTGCATCCAAAATTGAATGGATTGAATGAGATAACGTTTTACAAAACGAACAACTTTGTTCCTAAAATGGCGGAGCAACAACTCCCAACTTCTCATCTTCCTCCAGATCATCTCGATTCGTGTGCTCCTCTTTGTAGTGTTAGAGAATCAATTTACTTACATCAAAAATGATAAAGACAAATAGATTTTAACGACTCCATACTTCAAATGTCTTTTTTTGGCCATCTATTGACAATTTAATACTGGCATCAAATTTAAACGTCCCTACGGAATTATCTGTGGATCAATCTGCTTCAGGTTATTAGAATATTCATTTAATATAGATTTTAATTCATAACACAAATTGAAAGTGATAACACTAAAAGTAATAAAGTTCTTTATGAGATTACTATGGCAACAGTGTTTTTCCGACTTGAGGGAGCTGTTTTAACCGCAATTTAAACAAATCACTGGGGAAGAACTTGAACGTTGTGTGTAATTAGAGAACAATGAGACTACTAATAGTTGTTGGAAAAGAATATTAAACTTGTAAGTGCCTAACATGACTCACGATGAACACCTCCCTTCCACAAAAAGCTTTTAATGTGCATTCCTTCTGGGTTAACCACCCCCCCCTCCCGTTTCCTTTCCCCTTCCACAATGTCTGACCCCCAAATATTTCTAAATTATTCCCATCCCTCACTCCCAACTACTTCTATCTTATTCAAGTTTATATTCTACATTTGCGATGGATTTCAATCTCACCACTTGATGTCAGTTTATTGACTTTATCACTGAGTCTTGACTTGTCCTCCTGGATGGAATCCACAATCTCTTGAAGCTTATCCACCTCCTTCTCCTTTAATCTTAAATTGTCTCCGACCTCAGATAAATCAGAGAGTAAATTCTTCTTCTCCTGTTGATTAGCAGTAATGGAAACAAAAAAGTATTAAAAGGATAGTCCACAGGGGTAGATTTATATTTGACAGATGAAATGGAGAAGTTCAAAGGATCCTGGTGAAATTTTGC
This sequence comes from Apostichopus californicus, assembly GCA_020650975.1. Classification (NCBI taxonomy): domain Eukaryota; kingdom Metazoa; phylum Echinodermata; class Holothuroidea; order Aspidochirotida; family Stichopodidae; genus Apostichopus; species Apostichopus californicus. The sequence continues at coordinate 2,027 of JAIPMN010006267.1, forward strand.
ATTCAATTGTTCCTGTATTATGCATATCGTTCTTAAGATAACCACATTTCAAGTTGACAAATACTTGGAGCCAACTGGTGTGGTGGGATGTAGTTACACACTGCCATTTTTTATTTTTTATTTAATTGTGTTACATACTGTACATACTTTTCACTTCATCATGTTAACCCTGTATTGGATGCAGTTCCAACCTAACCTGAAAAGATCTGTGAAGTTCACAATAATGCAATGTTCATGTTGATGTGAATCCCAATTTTGTAGAAAAGAAGCAAAGCAAGCAGGAAATCCATAGAGTTGCAAATCTCATCCCAAAATTTGGACATTTGACCACTATGATACCATCACTCTGACCAACCAATTTGAAGTATATGAGCCATGACTTTTACTGACAGCTTGACCTTTGACATTTCATGTTAATAAGCTCTAAATATTCATTCAAACAGCCCTTACTTCCTATATGGACATGACACATTCAGCTATTTTGTCATCTGGCAAGTGCACAATAGACAAAATGCTGTGAGACCACTCACCAGATCAGAGGTAGTCTGCAAAATGCTGTTTTGCACAAATTTTACCTTTGACCTCATTCAATCTTGTGACCATTGGCATTTGGCATTCACTGAATCTGATATCCTATATGTACACTTGCATGGTGTTGGCGATTCTGTGATGTTGGTATGCACCAAATAAAGCAATACCCAAATTGCTTCTTGTGTATCTGTTTTTTTCAGTTGACCTCTGACCATTGACTACATGAAGTCATAAGTCACAGTGCAAGCTACATCCCATGCCCAGACACTTATCCACCAAGTTTAAAGTCCATTGGCCTCTATGTTTATGGATTAGTATAGCGAATCACACAAACCTATTTGACATTTGATCTCCTATGATCGCACATGTATGTGACCTTTGGCATTTTAAACTAATTAATGTAATGTAGACATGCAGACTATGATATTCTACATGGCTTCAAGGATTTTGATCAACTACTGTAGCAGTGGATTCAACATTCTGCAACATATCAAAATGAATTGTATGCCTGCAATTAACCTATCCTACACATGCAGAACTTACAACTTCATCTTGGCTTCCATAATCATTGAAAATCGGCCCTTTAGTAAGTAACACTGCTTTTCATGTTTCGCCTCTGCCCACTTCTCCACCTTTCAAGGTGATTAGTCTGGAACGTTACCCTGTGTGTTATGTAATCAATTCGCGAAGCCTAGCAAAGGAAAAAAGCGTGGAAAAGTCTCTTCCTCACCTCAAATTTCCCTCAATCTACCGCGAGAGCCTATTAAAATGCCCGAGGCAGGTAAACTGTTATGGCAGTGGTATTACAGGTTTGCATTGTCAAACATTACCTGTCTAAACTGCTCTAATTCCAGTTGTCTATCTTCGTTCTCCCTCACGCTCTTCCTGAGTTCCATCTTAGCCTGGGAAGCATCATCGTCCGCCTCTTGCACCGCGGCGTCTCGATCCGTCTGGAGTCGTTTGGCGAGTCGGTCCACCTCCCGGAGCTCATTGGCCAATTGATCCTTCCTGGCTGTCAGTTCGGCCACTGTCTGGTGTTCCTCGACCTGAGCTTTTCTGGACTCGGAGAGCTTTCGCTCCAGGTCTCTGTTGGCTTGTTGGAGGTAGTCAATCTACAATACATGTCAATGAAAACAATAAGATCTGCCTCATTATACATTCAATCTCAACAGTCTAAACAATCTGCTTTTGTTTTTGGTACTGTTGTGTAGTAAACAATAATCACACGATAAATGAGCGATTCTATTTTTTGGTTTAAATTTCAAAGCTTTTCTGGATTTGAAGAGCTTTTGCTTCATGTCTCTGTTGGATGGTTGGAGGGATCAATCTATACCACAATACTGTCTACGACAAATATCATTTTAAACAAATGTTAAAAACCTCATTATGCATTTCAATCTCAGCATTCTAAATAATCTGTTTTTGGCGGTATTATTACTGTGTAGAAAACAATAATCACACAACCATGAGCGATGTACCTTATCGTTTGACATTTGACACATTCGTAGAAATGAAATCTCAAATTAAACCCACATTTGGGTGTAACACAAACAACCATTTATCTAGCAATGGACTACAAATTGATTCTGTAGGTAGGTTGAGGGCTAATATACCTGGGGTAGGGCTTACCTGAATGTTGAGATGAGACACCAGCCTCTCATTACTCCTCTCTCGAGTTTCATTATTGATGACATCCTCCGGTTTGCCGCCCTCTAACATCCTATTCAATCGCTGAATCTCTCGCTCTCTGCTATCGACCTGTGGGTTGAAATCAGAAAAGTCACAAAAGTCAGACAAACTTCAGTCAGACCAACATTGAAGACAATTTTGATCCACATTTACCAATTTTTTGTTTTAAAACAACGGTAGCCTACTAGCTCAAATAATAAACAGTGAAGGGTTAATGATGCATAACAAATTTCTCCGTTCTTTTTGACAGGTTTCGCTTCAAATGTTCTCCCTTCACCTGTGAAGCTTGCCACTTGTGTTTCATATCACATTAATGTTTCCTTAGGGCCTACAGAAGGATCAGTACAGTATGCTACTCAGGGGTAGCCTTTTCTAACTCTTTGGCTTAGGTCTGAGATTTGGTGATTTAAGGTACATTTCTCATGAAAATCAAAAGAATGACACTCATGAGACAAAAGAGAGTTGTGATAATACAGTAATTCTAAATCGATATTTGGAAAGAGAATCAATTGGTTTCCCCTAGAAACCAAAACCTGGATTTATTCCTCAGTAAAGTGCAAAGATCAATAACAAAGTGTATTTAACCATGGTTTTCAGAAATTTATGCAAAATTGCTACAAATAATTACTGCACAAGTCTATGGCAAGTATTCACAAAAAGTAATACCATGTGCTGTAACTACTGTTGTGTTTCATTGTGAGAATATAACATGAATATATTCCACTAACCCCCCATTCCCTTACCCTCCCTTACTACCACTAACAACATTACTCAAAGCAAACAGTTTAGTCAGAATGGCAGATGCAACCAATTCTTGCACAGTAGTGTAAATCGCTGTTAAGTATCTACACCAGTTGATAATTGAACTGACCCAGTTCTTGCAAAGGGAATAATTTAACCAGGATTGCAAGTTTACATGACACAATTGCTATTTAAAGAAAAATTTCAAAATGTGTAGTAGTGTTTGTACACAAAGAATTTAATAAGTACAGTAATACAATTAAAAGACAATTAATATATATTATGCAAAACTATAATATCCCTGAATTATTCCTGGGCTGTTACTTGCAAGTAAGGCAAGTTAAAAAGATTTCCCTGTGTACAGGTAGGTGATATCACAAAGAACAAAATACAACATACTTGTGCAAGAGAGCATTTTAATTATATGAAGCTATTTTATAAAGTTAACAAAGCAATCTTCATTAATTTCCAAAAACTCTCTTCTGCTCCATAACCTAACATTTTTGGGGGAATTTGGTTTCAAATATCCGATACAAAAAAAACAAAAAAAAACTAATAGAAAAAGTGATCAGAAACTTCCTTCTACATCAACTGGCACATTCAACAAAGCAAAAAACAGTATGTACACCAATAACCTAAATGGAGTCACTAGAGATTGAGCATTTTATCAAAGCACAGCATTTGATCATTGAAGACATGATGGATTAAATTAAGTTATTATACAGAATTACAAAGAAGTAGGTGAGGTAACTAGCCTATTGGTCTACGGAGGGACAAAGACCAGGCTAAAGGTAAATACAGCATTTATCAAAGACATGATGGATTAAATTATTTTATTACACAGAATTACATAGAAGTAGGCGTGCTGATTGGTCTATTGGTTTACGGAGGAACAAAGACCAGGCTAAAGGTAAAGACAGCATTTTTCAAAGACATGATGGATTACTTAGTTAAGTTATTATACAGAATTACACAGAAGTAAGTGATCTAAACTGGCCTACTGGTTTTGAAGGTACAAAGAAAATGGTAAATTTACTGTATGAGAGTAACAATGACATAGGCGTAGTAGTTCAACACTGCAAAAGACATGCACTTTATCTAAGGTCATTGCACTTTCTTTGTTGTACAGTCAGTACTATAGTGGAGAGTTTAGTAATTTAATAACCCATCTGGCAGAACCCTGGGGCAACGTGACTAATAAGTGTATTTCTTGTATATATTAGTAGACTATACACGACCAAAGCAGTAATATTTAAGGGTTCAAGGAATTAAATAGGGTAGGTGGGGTCTATCAGTCATACATCTATGGAAGGTCATTTTACAATTGGAAGAAATAAATTTCAATTTTGCAAACAAATAGAAAGCCACATTTTACTATGAAAATGCATGTGACTCCTTTGTGTGTTTAATTATGTGTTGTCATACACTTACTTGATTGATACATTATTGCTTATTAATGCAACAACAACAACAATAAAAAAAAAATAACTTCATCAATCAATCCCATCGATTTAAGCAGCTTTCTGAGTTGATTTTGAAATTAAAAAAATTAAAGATTGTTGCCAGCTGCTTCATACTAAAATCATGGGAACAATAGCCCAGGTCATTAGCATGACTTGCCAAGTTTTGAGTTCAAACAAAGAAGTTTGTGTTTGCACACATCTAGATTTTAGCTGTATTTACTATGCCACTATGAAAAGTTCTTTAACTACAATCTCATCAAGCTTCCATTGGTTGAAAAATCAGGGCGAGTGTCCTTGTGCGATCAATTACAATTCTTATTTTGAGTAATACTTGGAAGGTTAAGAAAAATTGTTATTCTTTTAAAGTTATGATTTACATATGTTATTTCTGTTCGTAAAGAGATTATTGCTTCTTCTCTGCAAACAATATGAGATCTGTAAAACTTCAAGTGTCAAATATAAAGCTATGTATGAATCCAGGGTAGACACTAAATTAAATCACTTTTTGATACACAAAATGGCAAAGAGGCAGAGCGTCGTGTTCACATTGAATTGCAATCGATTATACAAGATCTGTTTTCTTCAATAGGAAAATTTCCATTTTAGGTTTAAAATTATATTTTACTTTAGAACTACCAAAGTCCAAACAGTTTGTCCTGATGAATATTTGCATTCTTATAAATCAAGCAAGTCAAATTAAAACTAGGGATTGGAGTATACAGAAAAGTCTTCATATTAAAGGTTACCATAATCGGCCCCAAATATTAGCTTGCTAAAAATTTGCCAGAATTTTTACCAAAGGTAATTTCCAAGATGCTCTGACCTGCTGAAACTATTCTCAGACATTGCAGAAAGTTAAATAAACAAGTTTAACAGCTCAATCAGGGCAAATGCTCTTAATATGACAATTAATTGATCGCTTAAATGGCTAGTTCGAGCTAATATTGGAGTATACAGAAAAGTCTTTATATTAAAGGTTACCATAATCAGCCCCAAATATTAGCTTGCTAATAATTTGCCAGAATTTTTATCAATGGTAATTTCTAAGATGCTCTGACCTGCTGAAACTATTCTCAGCCATTTCAGAAAGTTTAAATAAACCAGTTTAACGGCTCAATCAGGGCAAATGCTCTTAACATGGGCATTAATTGATCGCTTATGGCTAGTTTGAGCTAAATCAGGGCTTGACTGACCTTTTTTGCGTTTTCAACTTTCTTGCATGTTTTGTTGCTGAGATATGAAGCAGATAGGAGGACGGAAAAGGGGATGAAGGAGATGGGGGCTAAGGAGAAGGGACGGGATGAAGGAATGAAGGAGAAGGGGCCAGAGGAGAAGGGATCTTAGGAGAGTAAGGAGGGGGAGGGGGCAAATCAACAATAATATAAATTCACAGGACACTGTGATTGTTTCTGCTCAATTCTACTCAACTCGGCTCACTTAGCTAGACACAGTAGGTGCAGATGTGGTGAAGGGACAGGTAAGTATATGAAGTAAATACTACATAACTAGGTTATGACAAGGTTTATGAGACTATCCAAGGTTGCTTGAAGTCAATCCAAATGAGGAATAAATCTTTGTTGAGAGCAGTGGTGTCGTTGCAATGTCCAATAGTGTATAAGGTATAAACACAACAGGACAGGGTCAGTTAACACTCTCATCCAGCCTGTTGCTCTTCAACCTCCGAAACCCCCGCCCCCATCACCTCCCCCTCACCTGCCCCACCTACCAATTCTCAATTGACACAAATAATTACAAGGAGGTTCACTAACAAATACGAATATACTGTTGTACGTTATCCTTGAAACCAGAGACAATATATAAATACTGTGTCAGACCAAAGTAAAAGTTGCCTGTGAGTATGTAGTGTGTATAGTAATTCACAATGAGTGTAAGCTTCCTTGTTTTGCAATTTCAACCAGTACTCATACTGATGTTTGTTGTTTTTTTCTTTTCTGAAAAATAATTAAATAATTAGTAAATAAACTCTAGCCACCTCATCTCATGTAAATGAGCAAATTGACAGAAAAAAAACAACAACAGTAAAAACAACAATAGTACAAAAACAAAGGCATTATACTGTCCAGTAATTCAGGTTTTGCAGGGTAATTCCACTAATTCTGGATTACCTACCTTTCAGACTAGTTAAACAAAATAACCTTGAAAACTATAAAAAGGGGGGGGGGGGTGGGAAATCTTGCTTTCTTGAGTATTAAATATAAGAATAAGATAAAATAAATTAAAATAAAAAAGTAGCATAGATTTAACATCAGCATTACACTTACATGTTTAGGTTTGTTCCTCTGAGAATACTGTCTCATATGACGAGACATCCTGAAATCTTTTCACAGTTGTAAGCAAATACTGTACTATATTGACAGATAATCTCCCTCTTCACACTGTTACAAATATCCCTTAAATCTCCTTCACAATTCACCACTTAAACTGATCTCCTTTCAGATAGTAAAAATCCTGTGAAGCAAACACTGTCCTATCTTCAACACACACATATACACACCAACAATATAATCCATCCTGTACATTTCAAGTTACTACAAACACCGATCCAGGCTTGAATACTGCTTACTACACACACAAACACATCAATTATAGCATATACTGTACATTGTACTTTCTCGGTTGTAAATAGACAAAATCAAATTACCCCCTAAAGGTCAAGCATACAACCACCTAGCATCATTCAGTGGCTTTTTGACCAATCAGAAGCTACCATCGCTATGCTCCGCCTACAAGAAATGGTTGCCGGTACAATCAATAATGGCTTCAAATTCCTGGCGTCCTTAGCAACTGTCAATAGCCTGTGCCCAGTGTAATTTCATTCACAGCTAGACCCATGCAATCAGCTGATGGTAATGTACACAAATGTCAAGCAAGCTAATCAGGCAACAAGAAATGGAATGCTCTTTTAGCTTGATCAGTTAAATACTCCTGAACTATTTGAAAGTTGGAATGGGATATAAAGAGAAGCCAGACGTGCCAACTCCACAAAAATCCCCACAAAAGTGTTAAACTGGAGATTTAAAAAAAAAAAAAAAATCAAACAAACAAAAAGACACCCTGGAGATTAGTGCCCAAAACTAGGAGATCTTAAAAAATGTTCTACAGTCACATAAAACTGATTGTTTTAAACGTGATAAGAAAATATTCTCAACTCCCATGTCAATTTGCATTACTTTATTTTACCATTTTGAGATATTTGCACATGAGATTTGAAAATCCCACCATGAGACTATACATAAAAATGTGAGTCTCACAGCTTTTTTGGAAAGTTTGAAGGCATGAGAAACACACAAATAAGGGACAGGGACATCTACAGTATTGAAGCGACGGTGAAAATTTTTCTAAGATGTCTAAAGCTTGTTTAGTATTTAATAGCCTACAGTTATAATGGAAATCAACAATGTGTGTGTTAGTACAGCAAAGACATTCTCTTTGTTATTCAATCAAGTATTTCCAAATGATATTAATTAAAAAAAAGGCAGCTTGATAATATCTGCAGTACATCTCGTGATTTTGAGCATCAGTTCAACTTAAGGGACAAAACTGGTCCGTATAAAGCTAAATTTATATAATTACTGAAAATTCTGGCAAATCTTGATACAAATAATGACATGATTCTCTCAAAAACTTTTAAAAAGAAAAAAATCCATAGCTTCACCGTACAAACTGCTACAAGGATGTGAATTTTGACCTAAAGATGAAGTAGATTCCAAGCAAGGTTGTTAAGCAATCATTCTCAGCCAAGTGAATGTCCTTTAAGTTTAAAGCAGCACTCAGCTAGGAGCTCATTCAGTTTAATCAATTATTCTAAACAGGTAAGTAGTATTTACTGGCTAGTTAAAAAGGAAAAGGCACTTGCATTTTTTGGCCAGTAGACATTGACATGTAATTAACTGTAGCTTAATGCACATTACTATGTACATTTGTAAATTCAATGAAAGACTGCAGTATGATATGTTTAGCTTGTTCATTTTCTCCTAATATCTATGGAATGAACATTGAATGGTCATACATATTACATGGTAACATGGTAAGTTGGTAACATACATTGATACAGTAGGGACACATTACTGGCAATGTATAGGGAGGATATGACTGTATGATGTATTTGACTAATATACACTGCTGGTTGATTCTGAACAACTGTGTATCCAGCAACATCAGTAATTATACGGTTAATGGGATATTCAATTCATCAAACTTTATTTCAATCTCTTTTGATAAAACTATACAGTGTATTTCTTGTGTATGAAAACATAGAGATTGGGGAATGACAACGAGAAGCTTGATGGAGCTTTCGTTTGTTGACAACCCTAAGCAGAAGATAATAGCAAAGATTTAGCATACATATTTGTCAGAATAATCTACATTGAACATTATAAAATTATTTTGCATTTAATTAAAAAATTACTTGATTTGTCATCCATGCTTGTCAATCATCTGTGCTTAATACCAGTTAAAATGCTTGTCATTAACAAGAGCCTAAGGGCACTGTGGTTCCTTGCGTAGGGGTATATGACAATACACATAATATTATCATAGCAAGATTGGGCTCAAATAGTCCAAGTAATTGTGGTCCTACATGTACCCATAAATTGTGATCGGAGTTTTGATCGGAAGGCACTTTTCAGATCTGAATATGGCGTCGAAAATGTAAGAAATATAAGGTCACCTACAAGCGGGTCAACAGATATGATAACATTGATAACCTCAGATCACATGACCGTTAAGTTTGAAAATGTTCCACCACCCCATTCACAACTTGTCCCAAAATGTCAATCGTGTCAGACCTTGGCACTGGGAGTTAATTGCATTAAATGTCTAAACATTAACTTTGAACTTGCATAACTTCACACACAAAGGTAACCCGGGGGTCAACCCATTGACATTTATGATCAAAAGGTACCTTTGACATCTGAAAATAGCATTAAAACTGTAAAATTCCCCAAAACACTTAAAGGTCACCAGAGGTCAAGTTGAGGTCAAGGGTCACCCAGATGCGGGTCGACAATTGGATTACATTGAAGCAACTCCCAACCCTAACGGACAATTCGTTCTCAAGTTATCGTAAAAATACTTGTTTTTTAATATTAATTGACCTTTGGTGACCTCGGATCACATGACCGTTAAGTTTGAAAATATTCCCCTATACCATTTGCAACTTGTCCCAAAATATCAACCGTGTCACACCATGGCACTGGGAATTATTGCGCTAAATGTCTAAAAATTAACTTTGACCTCATATAACTTCACACAAAAAGGTCACCTGGGGTCAACCCATAGACATTTTTGATTGGTGAGACGTGAATATAGCATTAAAACTATAAAAATTCAAACATTTTTTTATTTGCCCATTTTATCCCCAAAATACTAGTTTTTTAACATTAATTGACCTCTGGTGACCTCGGATCACATGACCGTTAAGTTTGAAAATATTCCCCTATACCATTTGCAACTTGTACCAAAATATCAACCGTGTCACACCTTGGCACTGGGAATTATTGTGCTAAATGTCTAAAAATTAACTTTGACCTCATATAACTTCACACAAAAAGGTCACCTGGGGTCAACCCATTGACATTTTTGATTGGTGAGACGTGAAAATAGCATTAAAACTATAAAAATTCAAACATTTTTTTATTTGCCCATTTTATCCCCAAAATACTAGTTTTTTAACATTAATTGACCTTTGGTGACCTCGGATCACATGACTGTTAAGTTTGAAAATATTCCTCTATACCATTTGCAACTTGTCCCAAAATA
>JAIPMN010006268.1:8975-25909 GCA_020650975.1 Apostichopus californicus
CCCCCCCCCCCCCCCCCCCCCCGGAATGTTATATCTATTAAGGTGATATGAGATGTATGGTATCGATCTGATAAAATAGATCAACATAACAGATGTATAATAAGCATGTGAAACTTTCTGATATTTTATTGACCATATGATCATGTGCAAATGTTTACAGGAATGGGTACATCTCTGAGGGATTCACTCTGGGCCCCCAAGATCCGTTTGTATGACCACACCTGATCTTGCCATACCGTGCCTAAGTATGGCAGATGGAATTTGTGTTAATTTGATTTGCATTTATAAATATCCTGGCTGGGGTTGTTGTTATCATAAATGTTTACCAGAAGATATCATCCTTTTCCTAGTAACTGGATGGAATCACGTTGACAGTTGATAATTTACCAGAAGATATCATCCCTTTACTAGTACTTGGAGAGAATCACGTTGACAGTTATTCGTTTAAGAAAAACTAGTTGTTTTATACGTATTGGTCAAAATTTGGAATTTTGACAATATAGCGTTACAATAAAATATAGAGTTACAATAAAATATAGAGTTACAATAAAGTATATAGTTACAATTAACTATAGAGTTACAATAAAGTATATAGTTACAATAAAGTATAGAGTTACAATAAAATATAGAGTTACAATTAAAATCATAGAGTTACAATAAAGTATATAGTTACAATAAAGTATAGAGTTACAATAAAATATTTCTGTAGATTTCATTCAAGAATTTGCACTTGCAGACCATTTCAGGATGTAAGTACTGCAAGGTTTCCACCAGTAGTATGTTTGAGTGGCTGTGGGTATTTTTGGTTCCTTGCTTTAGCAAAAGGAACCTATGTAGTCAGGTTGGCGTGTGTGTGTGTGTGTGTATGTGTGTATGTATGTGTGTGTGTGTATGTGTGTGTCTGTGTGTCTGTGTGTGCGTCTGTGACACTTGCTTGGGTACGCTCTATCTCAATAAGGGAATGTTGGATTAAGGCCAAACTTGGACTGTAGATCCGCCATACGGAGAAGGTGTGCCCTATTGTTTTTGGTGCCCACAAAGGTCACCAAAGGTCAGTTATGGTCCAAAAATCGAAAATATTAAAACTGCAATAACTCCCAGTGCCAAAGTGCGACAAGATTGATACTTTGGGACAAGTTGTGAACTGGTTAGGGGAACATTTTGAAACTTAACATGCATGTGATCAAAGGTCACCCAAGGTCAATTAATGTTAAAAAACTAGTATTTTTGCGATAACTTGAGAACGAATTGTCCGTTAGGGTTGGGAGTTGCTTCAATGTAATCCAATTGTCGACCCGCATCTGGGTGACCCTTGACCTCAATTTGACCTCTGGTGACCTTTAAGTGTTTTGGGGATTTTTACAGTTTCGATGCTATTTTCAGATTTCAAAGGTACCTTCTGATCATAAATATCACAAGGTTGACCCCCGTGTGACCTTTGTGTGCGAAGTTATATGGGGTCAAAGTTTTCGGTCGGAGTTAGCATGACTGTACAAACTTGTCATGTTGATTTTTGGAATCAGGAGATCAAACTACATCTGAAACCAAGGTCAAAAGGTCAAAGGTCACATCAGAAAAAATGTGCTTATTTTGGGAGAAAACGGGCAAAAAAGAAAATGTTTGGTTTTGATGCTAGATTTGGATATCAAAGGTACCTTCCGATCAAAAATGTCAATAGGTTGACACCGGGGTGACCTTTGTGTGTGAAGTTATACAAGGTCAAAGTTAATTTTCAGACATTTAATGCAATAACTCCCAGTGCCAAGGTGTGACACGGTTGATAATTTGGGACAAGTTGCAAATGGTATCGGGGAATATTTTCAAACTTAACGGTCATGTGATCTGAGGTCACCAAAGGTCAATTAATGTTAAAAAACTAGTATTTTGAGGGGAGAAAATGGGCAAAGAAAAAAATGTTTGAATATTTATAGTTTTGATGCTATATTCACGTCTCACCGATCAAAAATGTAAATTGGTTGACCCCAGGTGACCTGTCTGTGTGAAGTTATATGAGGTCAAAGTTAATTTTCAGACATTTAGTGCAATAACTCCCAGTGCCAAGGTGTGACACAGTTGATATTTTGGGACAAGTTGCAAATGGTATAGGGGAATATTTTCAAACTTCATGGTCATGTGATCCAAGGTCACCAAAGGTCAATTAATGTTAAAAAACAAGCATTTTTAAGGTTGGGAATTGCTTCAATGTAATCCAATTGTCGACCCGCATCTGGGTGACCCTTGACCTCAACTTGACCTCTGGTGACCTTTAAGTGTTTTGGGGATTTTTACAGTTGCGATGCTATTTTCAGATGTCAAAGGTACCTTTTGATCATAAATGTCAATAGGTTGACCCCCGTGTGACCTTTGTGTGCGAAGTTATACAAGGTCAAAGTTAATTTTCAGACATTTAATGCAATAACTCCCAGTGCCAAGGTGTGACACGGTTGATATTTTGGGAAAAGTTGCGAATGGTATAGGGGAATATTTTCAAACTTAACGGTCATGTGATCCGAGGTCACCAAAGGTCAATTACTGTTAAAAAACTAGTATTTTTGGGGAGAAAATGGACAAAGAAAAAAATGTTCGAATTTTTATAGTTTTAATGCTATATTCACGTCTCACCAATCAAAAATGTCAATGGGTTGACCCCCAGGTGACCTTTTTGTGTGAAGTTATATGAGGTCAAAGTTAATTTTCAGACATTTAGTGCAATAACTCCCAGTGCCAAGGTGTGACACGGTTGATATTTTGGGAAAAGTTGCGAATGGTATAGGGGAATATTTTCAAACTTAACGGTCATGTGATCCAAGGTCACCAAAGTTCAATTAATGTTAAAAAAATAGTATTTTTGGGGGAGAAAATGGGTAAAGAAAAAATGTTGAATTCTTACAGTTTTGATGCTCTATTTAGGTCTCATTGATCAAAAATGTCAATGGGTTGACCCCCAGGTGACCTTTGTGTGTGAAGTTATACATGTTCAAAGTTATTTTTTAGACATTTAATGCAAATAACTCCTAGTGGTGTGACACAATTGATATTTTGGGACAAGTTGTGAATGGGGTGGTGGAACATTTTCAAACTTAACGGTCATGTGATCGGAGGTCACCAATGTTATCATATTTGTTGACCCGCTTGTAGGTGACCTTATATTTCTTAAATTTTGGACGCCATATTCAGATCTCAAAAGTGCCTTCCAATCAAAAATCCGATCACAATTTGTGATCACAAAAGTGTTGGCTATAGTGTTGGTTACTTTATGGGTACATGTAGGACCACAATTACTTGGACTATTTGAGCCCAATCTTGCGATGATTATATTATGTGTATTGTCATATACCCCTACGCAAGGAACCACAGTGCCCTTGGGCTCTTGTTAATTCACACAGTCTACCATCTGAAAGTGCACCAGTCTGAACTAAGAGAAAAGTGCTTTGTATGACGCAACAAATTGCAGTTTCATTTGATGTATTTTTGACTTATTTCATATTTTTAGTTAGACATTTTTCATCTTTCCTTGATTTGTCTTGACATCTGTTTTTAGGTTTGGTCAATTATTACATCCTGATTCTGTTAGCCATTTTCGTGGGTGGTTCTGTGGCTGCCCTGGTTCGTTCGTGGGCCTTCACACTGGCAGGTACCCGTGTGGTGTGCAGGATCAGAAGGAAGCTCTTCAAAGCTATTATTAAACAGGAGATTGCATTCTTCGATGAAACCCGCACTGGAGAACTGACAAATAGATTATCATCGGATACGCAAGTTGTGCAGAATGCTGTTACTGTGAGTGAAAATGGAAGATTTTAAAACCTTTGATCAGTGTTTGAGACAATTCACAGAGGCATGTTAACAGTGTGAATTAAGTTATTAAGGGAAAACCATCATCATGAGCAATAAAATTGAGTTTGTTATACTCAAGTTCAGCTACCACAAACATGGTCTGATTTCATTTTTGAGATATTATAGCTTTGATGTTCTGCTGTATACAAGACTGAAGAATTCATGTTATGTTAACTTTGCATCAAGTTGTGGCATGTGAAGCTTAATGCACCTATAGAATGTTTGGAAGTTTGTTACTAATAAGAGCATGCAGTAATTAATGATTGTGTTGAACATTGCAAACTGGAAAATGTGATGGTGGGGGAGGAGGGGGAGGAGGGTGGGGGAGGGGGGGAGAAGGAGGCATAGAATTGGTGAATATGTGCAGAAATAAAGGAAGTAGGTTCTGTTAGCAACTTTGTGACAAGGATTATGAATTTCATGCGTTTTTCCTCATTGCAGGTCAATATTTCCATGTTGGTCCGTTACCTATTTCAAATTCTTGGCTCAGTGGTTATTATGCTTACCCAGTCTGCTGCCCTCACCGGTGTACTGCTTGCAGTGATTCCTGTTGTAGCTGTTGGGGCTGTTATCTATGGTAGGTGCCTTCAGGTATCTTGGGCTGTTATCTATGGTAGGTGCCTTCAGGTATCTTGGGTTGTTATCTATGGTAGGTGCCTTCAGGTATCTTGGGCTGTTATCTATGGTAGGTGCCTTCAGGTACCTAGGATAGCATTAACCTGATGGTTATTGTCTGTTTCCATGTGTACACTCAATGGTATTATGACAATGTTATGCAATTTTAAGTATAGCATGGCTTATTATAACTGGTTATAAAGTCTGAACTGCTATGACCTTCAGTGAACTGATTAACTGTGCTTCAGAGTTGTCACATAAACCATATTGTTGCTAATCAAAAATTGTTTTCCTACCAATTCGTGGCACCAATTTATGCACTTTCAAATTGTAATTTGCATAGCAAACAAATCCATTGCATGGATGGTTACAACAGCTCTTAATTGCTATAGCTGCTAGTTATGATAGTTTATTGGGAATGATTACAATGGTCATGTAAAACCATGTTACTGTTAATCAATTCATGATACTATAATATTGAAAAGGAAAACATTAACTTTCTATCAACATAAACATAAAATCACAAAGATACATAACCTGCCCATGAAATCATATATATTGAAAGCCACTGGTAATATTCGCAATCAACATCTACCTTCCACTGTAAAGCACAAGGTACATTTAAGTTTGTTACTTATGTGTTAGTCTGTAACTATGCAAATCACTGTCAGTAGCACCATATGTTGAGTCATTAATACTATGTACTTCTCACCATTGCAACTATGTTAATATTGTGCATTTATTCAGCTTGCAGTACCTTTCTCATTTTGTAGGTTATTTTGTACAAAACTTACGTAAAAAGTTTCAGGATGCTCTCGCTGATGCAGGGACTGCTGCTGAGGAAGCCATCTCAAGCATTCGTACCGTTCGTTCGTTTGTGGGTGAAGATAAAGCGTATAACTCTTACAGCCATGAAATACAGAACAGCTACGGGCATGGCAAGAATATGGCCATAGCAACAGGAGTGTTCAATGGATTAATAGGGTCGGTGTCACAGGTTAGTGTAATACCTTGAGAACAACTACTCCCATAGCTAAATTATTGCCGTAGCAACAGGAGTGTTCAACAGACTGAAATTTTAGTTGCTACACCCATTCGAACAAACTATAGGCCTACACACTGGAGGAATATGTCAACACATAGCATAGACCTATCTACACATAGCATCCACCTATCACACTATCATAGTTAAGGAACCTAGCCTAGCCTGCTTTTTAACGGATAAGAATCAGTGTCAGGCCATTATTTCAGTAAAACTTAATCACAGCTATCCGCTGTGACAGCCTCTTCATGGACCTGAATTTGAACTTTGATCAAGTAACTTGAATGAGTCTGCTGAGAGGTTGATCAGGTGATGAAGATTCAGTAAGTTTGATAATTTCATTATTGTCTTCTTGTGTTTTCCACAGGGTGCCATTGTGCTTGTGCTATGGTATGGAGGTAGTTTGGTCACACACGGTGCTCTTAGCGTTGGTACACTAACTGGTAAGCAATGAAAAATGTTAATCACAAGAATAAAACTATTTTGTCATATCCATCACTCAGAGGGGTATGCCTAGCCTGCAGTACAGATGGCGGTCAGTATCAATTAACCATCAATAGATCACTAGTTATGCTCATAACTATGCTCTGGGTCATACCTCATCTTGCATTTAATGGTGAGGTACGTTACTACCACTAATGGTGAGGTACGTTACTACCACTAATGGTGAGGTACGTTACTACCAGAGTGTACCTCATCTTGCCTTTAATGGTGAGGTACATAACTACCAGATTGTGCCTCATCTTGTCTTTAATGGTGAGGTATGTTACTACCAGATTGTACCTCATCTTGCCTTTAATGGTGAGGTATCTTACTACCAGATTGTGCCTCATCTTGCCTTTAATGGTGAGGTACGTTACTACTGGATTATGCCTCATCTTGCATTTAATGGTGAGGTACGTTACTACCAGTTTGTACCTCATCTTGCCTTTAATGGTGAGGTACGTTATTACTGGATTGTGCCTCGTCCTGCATTTAATGGTGAGGTACGTTACTACCAGTTTGTACCTCACCTTGCCTTAAATGGTGAGGTACGTTATTACTGGATTGTGCCTCGTCCTGCCTTTAATGGTGAGGTGCGTTACTACCAGTTTGTACCTCATCTTGCCTGTAATGGTGAGGTACGTTACTACCAGATTGTGCCTCATCTTGCCTTTAATGGTGAGGTACGTTACTACCAGATTGCGCCTCATCCTGCCTTTAATGGTGAGGTATTACTATCAGATGGTGCCTCATCTTGCATTTAATGGTGAGGTACGTTACTACCAGATTGTGCCTCATCTTGTCTTTAATGGTGAGGTACCTAACTACCAGATTATAAACATTGAATGCCAGATGCAGATGCAGATTTCAAAATGGATTATCATTTTAAACCATAATTTGCACTGTCTTTTTTATTCAATTTTTACAGCGTTTATGTTATACACTCTGAATGTTGCCATGGCGTTTGCATTCCTTGCATCACTTTACGGTGACTTCATGCAAGCTGTTGGGGCATCTGTTCGTATTTTTGAACTCATGGACAGAACTCCAAAGCTCTCGTTAGATGGAGGGGCCACACCGTATGACTTCACTGGTGACATTGTCTTTGCAGAAGTCTTTTTTTCGTATCCTTCAAGGCCAGATTCTCAAGTTTTGAAGGTAAGCACTTCACACAATTGGGAATCAATTATAAAAGGGAAGGGGAGGGGGAGAGGGAGGGTAGAGGGAGGGGAGCTTAGCTTTCCATAATTAACCAGTATGTGTGAAACAATTATTGCTACATACTTTCATATTAATCATCTCTACCAAGTAGTAATATGGTATTCTCGGGCACATTAACATTTATTATGCAGTCTATAGAGTAACAACTTCTAAATACACCTGCGGCAAAATTAAAACCCCTTTATTTGAATTGACCAATTGGTCAGTATAAGAGACACACATGTTGGTACTGTAACTAGGACTGACATGGGCTAGTTGAACAACGGCTTTTGTTACACTGAGGGCTGTCTCTTTGCTTTCCAGTGTTTCAGACAAATTGCCCTTCATTAACATACTATCATTCTAAAAGAGAATAATTCCTTCTTGATGGAACTCTCTAACTGTAGATGTTGCCTAGTCTTGCTATCAATCTCCTCCTTTTGTTTTGTTTTTCTAAGCAAGTTTTTAAGTTTTGGTTAATGTCTTTCACTGACATTAGAGGGAATCCTAATTAATTTTAAGTTTGTCTTGAAAATGCTTAATATGTGTTGTGAAAGCTGCAAGAGTTTGCTTCAATAGTTTGTTGGTCGTTCATTGCATATAGTGTTTACACCATGAAAGCTCGTGCTGGTGGTTGGCTGCATAAAGTTATTTTTGTTTTTGTCATCTTCTGCTTAGGGAGTCTCATTTGAAGTGAAACCAGGAGAAGTGGTGGCCTTAGTTGGTCCATCTGGAGGAGGAAAATCAACCATCGTTAACCTTATTGAGAAATTTTACAAACCAGATGATGGGGATATTCGATTAGGTAAGTAGCTCCTAAATGTATGTATCAATACCTGATGCCTGCTTTCTTTAAGCATGCCTAACATCTTGTTATGTGATAATTTGAAACTTAGACACCTTATAAATTGTCCTGTCAAGCCCAATCAAGGTGTGACTGCGGTAAGAAACCATAGACCGTCATTAACTCTGATAATAAGCGGATAACATGAATCCACCAAAGACAGTCAAAAGTATGTGTTATGTCATGTTGCTGTCTTATGTGTTTATGTCCTTACAATTGACTTCTCTTTCTGCTGAGATTCCAGATATTAGTCATGTTATGTAGACATTCAGCTCTTTATCTAACACTTGTAAAAGTTTCGGTTTAGCCATTTCCCAAGACATCATAATATGACAAACTTTTCACCTTATTTTCCTAGTCTGTTTTTCTAAACGATGTACAACCACATTGTGATTTCTGTTGAATCACACTTGTTTCAAAACTATTGGCTGGTTATTGGTTATTTTTAGCAACCGCTTGACATCATATCATAAATATGTAGAGAGGAAATATTACATTTTGCCTGAATGCAAGATCCCTCTCCATGAATCAACAAACAAAAGAAATGAAATAAATCAGTGACGGAACTATTAGTGATGCTGAATACTGGATGACAGAGATTCACTTTATTATTAATCCCCCACCCCCCCCCCTATCCTTCACCTTCCTTCACTCCCTGTGTTTGATCCTTATTAATAAATGGTTTTTCCATAAGTGGTTATCATATGCTTGACCTAGAAATGAAATTACTAGTCTGCTGAATATTGGATGGCAGAGGTTCAATTCATTTAAAGCCGCCCCCCCATCTCCCCAACACCCCCTCCCCCACCTGTGTTAAGCAGTTCATATATGTTTAATCCATGATAATGAGTAATGTTGTTAGTATTATTTCTGTGTTTTACCACAGGTGGTCATAATATGCTTGACCTAGATCCCCAGTGGTTTCGCAAGAAGATCTCAATCGTGAGTCAGGAACCAGTTCTGTTTGCTTGCTCCATCAAAGAAAACATAGCTTACGGCAAGGAAGCCACCCAAGATGAGGTAAGGAATAATGACTCATAGGTTACTCAATCTAGTGCAGGCTGGAGTTAACTAAGAGAATGGCTTGACTTTATGAATATGTTATAATCCAAGAGAATGGAAGAGATTTAGTACTGTTTCTCTGGCTCAGTCTAGTGCAGGCTTGAGTAAACTAAGAGGATAGCTTGACTTTATGAATATATTATAATCCAAGAGAATGGAAGAGATTTAGTACTGTTTCTCTGGCTCAATCTAGTGCAGGCTTGAGTAAACTAAGATGATGGCTTGACTTTATGAATATGTTATAATCCAAGAGAATGGAAGAGATTTAGTACTGTTTCTCTGGCTCAATCTAGTGCAGGCTTGAGTAAACTAAGAGGATGGCTTGACTTTATGAATATGTTATAATCCAAGAGAATGGAAGAGATTTAGTACTGTTTCTGTGGCTCAATCTAGTGCAGGCTTGAGTAAACTAAGATGATGGCTTGACTTTATGAATATGTTATAATTCAAGAGAATGGAAGAGATTTAGTAGTTCTTCTGTTTCTTGTCTCCTGTGTGTTTTAAAGCAGTTTCCTTGAGTCATATCTGTGCAATATCCGTAGTAATTCTGTTATTAATCAGCTTATTGTCTACAGGAGGTCATCACCACTCAAAAGCAACTAAATTTGCTATTCATGGACAGTTTTATCTTCAAGACCACCACATTTACCTTTTCTTTGCTTTTTGATATCCATGAAGCTTATGAAGAGCTATTAACCCTACGGGCTGTGTATACTGTGATAGGTTTAGATTTATGCTTCGATATCTCTGTTCATGTTGTAACCAACAAACTCTCACTTTCAGATCATCGAGGCTGCCAAGAAGGCCAACGCCCATGAGTTCATCAATGCTTTTGAGGAGGGTTATGATACCCTGGTAGGAGAGAGGGGTGTCAGATTGTCCGGAGGTCAGAAACAGAGGGTAGCCATCGCCAGGGCTCTCATCATGGACCCTGCTATTCTTCTTTTGGATGAGGTTTGTTTCATCAATACCAAGTATATTGTTTCACTTGACAAGCAGAGGGGTGCTGGGGTGGGGGGGGGGGAATATTAGGTAAGAAAAAGAATAAATCTGTAGTTAAATTGGGGTTTAATTTCATTCATTGATTGGGTTGTGATTGATGACAGACTAGTTAAGAATCCTGAAGCAAAAAAGGCTTCTCAAGTTTGTTAATTGAGTAGGTTTGATGATAGGTAGTTGGCCCCCTCAGTTTTGTTCCGTGAGTGGGCCGTTAGTAGTGACAAGTTGGAAGGTAATATGATGGTTAAGTTGGTATCAAGTTTGTTAAATTGGGTAAATCAAGATTTCAAAAATTCACAAAGATTTGTCACAATTACAACACTCATGCTACTGAAATATTTTAAACCAGACTGACTAAAAAATAACTTGCTGGTTAATCTTCAAAAGATCGGGAAAGTGTTTTTAATTTTCATCGATTGCAATCTTACTTTGCAGTAACACCCGCTAGGTTTGCCAACCAAGTACAAAAACAAATATAATTAAGAATGGGTCTCAACTAGTTGTAAATGTTAAATGTAATGATGAAGGGATTGCATGAATACACAAATCATCACTATTAGTGGTTGATTGAATCAGTGTTGAGGCTACTTCAGTTGGTGTCTTTTATTACAGTGGAAAACTCTTATTGTGCAGGAACTGTTGGAAGGTGATTCAAAGTCTGTAGTGTTATACTTTCAAAAGCTTTTGGATTTATTCGGGAAGACCTTAAGTGGACCTCTTATCCTTGTGTTTTTGATGGATCAACTCTTGAGCTCTATCGTAAAATGCAGAAATATTCAAGGTATAAGTGGCTTATCTAACGGCAGGCTTTCGATCTGAAAGTCAAAAGTTTGTCACAGGCTCTTTATGATGAGTATTATGATGAGGTTGTCTTTTGAAACTCTCAAGAGATGGCCTATGCGTAGTTTTATTTCCTGATGGCAGCATATACATCATATGCAGCCAACTTTGAGCAGTTTTTCACTGCTATAAGAAGAGAATAAATATGTAAATCATGAAAAATATATTAAATATAAAAGCTTGCATTCACATGGAAGTGTTGAGGTCCACTTTTACAATAAAAAAAAAAATTCTACTTCAAAACAAATTGAAACAAATTTCATGAAATCCAGTGTACCTATTTTGTATAAAATCAAGATATAATCTTTGTTATGTGATGTTCCCTTCAGGCAACCTCTGCTCTGGACGCTGAGAGTGAGCATCTAGTCCAAGAGGCCATCGACAGGGCCATGGTGGGCCGGACGGTACTTGTAATAGCCCATCGTCTCTCAACTGTCAGAACTGCTTCAAAGGTATGATGAATAAATTCAGATGTAATCAATCTTGTTATTCCCCTCATTCATCTGCTAAATATTTAATTGATTAATCCAGCAAAACACTAAACTTGCCAATTTGTGGCAGCTGCAAACATATTTTGTCAAGAGTGCCACATTTGTATGAAGATGATTAAAAGAGATTTTACGTGTGTCTGTGAGTGAGTTCTTATTGCATATTTCCCTGTACAAGTAACTGCTGGTTCTCTGACAAGCTTCTCTATTGTTTTGACTTCTCGTACAGGTTGTAGTGATCAAACACGGCTTGGTAGCTGAAACCGGATCTCATGACGAACTCATCTCAAAGGGTGGAGTCTATAAGAAACTGGTCTTACGACAACTCTCATCGATGCAGGATCGAGCTGCTGTCATTAATTCTGGACTCGACGACTACGTCCAGGAAAGCGACGACTCAGACGAATCGGACTCGGAGCAAAACTTAGATGAGAAACAGAAAACTCCTTAGTCATTACTTCATTATCTTCATGTTTTCAAGATTAGACGATAGGTTTTAACATCACAAATATGTTCGGTTTAATGGTAAGCTCCAAATGATGTTGGTTTAGGAAAATGGAAGTTATACTGTAGGATAGCAGTATTTAATAATTAACATCAAATATTCAAGAAGATTTACTATCTGATATGTTAAGTATATTCATATAAATATATACAATACATATAATGCCATCTTACTGAGCTACTACCATGTGTTAGTTTTTAGCAGTTTAGTTTTCCAGCTGGAATCAATTGGGTTCTAATGTTAAGTATGCTTTTAAACCGGCCCAAGAATCACACAGGTATATGTTGTTTGCTGTTTCATCTTCTCTCGTTTGGTTTGTTATGATTTTGGATCAGATCAACTGATAGAAACACAAGAACATCTTCAATTTTCTGCCAAGATGTGCTGTGCCAAGTGTGTAAGAACACAACAGAAAAGAAATGTAATTCTTTGTGTGCCATATCCATCAGTGATATGGTTACTAATAAATGAATTATTATTGTTACGTTTTGTTGTATTAGGCTTGTTTTAAATAACTCATTGTTTTCTACTCAAAAGTTGTTACTAACAGGGTTAATTGGGTAAATGTAGTCACAGAATTGTTCCACTTTTATGCACCAAAGTTACTATATTTCCACACACAAAAACAAAAAAATGTATGGATATTTTTCTGTTTGTTTCTATATTTTATGCTTTTTTTAGGTTAAAGCTTTGATATGGATTGCTTGTTTCATGCAGGGTAATGGAAGCACAGTCACCTGACTCAGAGATACAATTACTCTACTTATATCTAAAGAACGCTACACATCTGTATCACATACGAGGTACTTGAAAAATACTTGAAAACTGCCATAAAGCTAAGGATCTCTGTGTTGTGATGAATCAACAGTACTTAAAATATGATCATTGAAGTAAATAGTGATTTTTGCTGCGGTTTCGATGTTATTGCAGTACTTGCAGCAGCATTTAAAGGAAACTTTCACTTGGTGAATTCTAGCTAATCTCATGGTGAATGTTTTACTAATTGCTGAACAGGAGAAACAGGTAGAGTTATGATAAGATTTGTATGTAAAGGTTTTGAGCCTGTTTGATAATAACCTGTAAACCAACTATTTACATTAATCAAGTATTATCTAGAATTGAACTTGTAATCTCTGATTTTCACTCTGATAATCTCAGGATTTAGTCAGATAATCCCTTAACAAAGCCTATGGCAGTGTGATGATCACCTTTTGCTGTGTAATTGTGGTGTTTTGTTTAAAGTTTGATATCAGACTGTATCACATTGTCTATCTCTCTCACGTGATTAACATTACTCTGGCAGTCGTGTCAATGACTGTATTTGTCCTTGACAAGTTTACAGGTGGGCAGTTTTGCCAAAGCTTAACCAAAATTGTAAATATAATGAAGTTGAATCTTTCCAAACTTTTGTAATTGTCCTGGAGTGGACTAAAGGAGTTGTATAATTACTTCCTAATCATGAGAGAGTTTTTTGACCATTGTGCAACAATAACTGTACTAGAAGTAGTCTTCTACAGGTGATGTATGTACAGGCTGTCTTGAGAGAGGTTTTATGACCATTGTGCAACAATGACAACATTAGGAGTAGTTTTTTACAGGTATTTATGTACAGGCTGTCTTTACAGAAAAGGGGAAACCTATTTACATTAGAAAACTGAAAATTTTTGAACATACAGCCTTATAAAGTTGAAAGCTGGATATTGAGGTTAGTTAGATACAAAATTAAATTTCTTATCCTCCTTAAAAGAATTCATTAAATTGTCTTTCAAATGCTTACCGTAGGATATAAGTGTTCCTAGATCTAATTAGATATCTTTATATCTATTAGCATATCCAGGAGGGAGGCTAAGCAAGGATCTTGCTATCATCCACTCTGTACATATTGTTTTCTTATTGTGCAGTAGGATAGCCTACAGGAAGTATCAGTACATAGTACAGTATTGGTAATAGAGGCCATCTTAAAATGGTTTGGCAATATGGATATACGAAAGTCACGTTGGGCGTAAGTTGAACTTGTGTTGTCTGTTCAGTTTCTGTAATATCGCAAAAACTCATAATTTGGCATTAATATAAATGTAATATTTTCTTATCATGAAAGTGAGTCATCTGTGAACTGTCACCTAAGGGTCACACTTATCTTAACCTTCTTTTCTATCAGAGTCACTAGAATCCTATCTCCTTTTACACTATAAAGATATCTCTTAAAGTTACATGTCGATATTTCGCATAGTCAACATTTTAACTATTTTTTTATGTTATTGGGCGACATTAAAAGAGAACTTAGTAACTGCCAGCAATGTGTGTGAAACATAATTAATTACACCATGTAGATTTATAATACATTGCCAAGCCTGACTTACAATGGGCGGGGGGGGGGGGGGGGTGGGTATGGGCACATTGATTGTGATGTTGGTAATTATGGTAATCGTAATTATGGTAATGGTAAGAATGGTTATGGTAATTATGTTAAAATACTAATGTTCTCTGCTTTCTTATAAAGGAGGTCATTGATACTAAAATAAATATAAAGATGGCAAACTTCAGACAGCTGAAAAAGAATAACTGTAACATTTCTCTATTTGTGCCTTCTAAAGTTGTGTTTTCAGAATAATGATGAACTGAGAATTGGGGTATTTTATGTTCCTGTTTAATGTTATTGTTATTTGTCAGTATTAAACCAGCTGGATGTGTTGACAGTAGAAATTTTCCTGCCTTGCAAGTATACACAAGTACAAATTATATTGTACTTTGAAAGAGCAACAAAATTGTTAATGGAAAATTATTTGAACCATTGACCACAGATGTCATGTGCCCACCTCACTGAGCTATTCAGCCCTTGTGTGTTGTCTACTATGTTTGGGGTGGGGGAGGGGATGTGTACCAGGTTACACCACTATTTTGGTGAAATACTGGCCAAAGTATATTGTTTGAGTGAATTCTGGTATGGATGATCTCTATACTAAAAGGCTGGTTAATTACAGGTTATTTCATAGATTTGTGGGTGGTAGGTGGTTTAGATTATGTCATTTTAGTATTGAAATATATCACCAACTGCTTTCAACACATCATTTTCTGTGTGATTTTGACCATTATGTAGTTATTATACTTGCTTAATTTCCTTGTCACTCTCCATTCTAACATTTACTTGTTAAATTTCCTTGTCAGTTTTGTGTCAGTTTTGCTTGTTACATTTTATATGAACTGTTTTGTCAGTCCTTTAAATTGATTGAGATTTGCATTAATGAATCACTGCCGGGACCTACAATATACAGTATATATATATTCGGTGATCATATTACAGTTTTGGTAAGTTCATAAATCAGGTGTTTTTCGCAGACCAACAATTTTTTCATATTGTTAAATTGAGAATCCCAAAAAAGAAAAATCTAATTAGGATTTCATCCTGTTCATTTTTCTTGTTTTCTTTTGAAGTGTTAGCAAACTTTTCCTAACAAGGATGCCAGGGAGATGAGGGTTACATGTAGGTTACACGTAGGTTACACGCAGGTTACACGCAGGTTACATGCAGGTTACATGTAGATGTAGAACCATACTTAAAGTTCAAAATACCTGTTGGACAATCAAACTTAAGAGAACTAAAAAGTCAAAGTTAAACATAAAGACAAAGAAAGATAAAAATTATGTTGGACTATAAATGAAAATCCTTCAATCTTTCATATCTAACAGATAATAATGCTTTATTTTCTGTTGTTGCATCCATCTTATCTTAATCATCCTATGTAATTTATATTGGTCCATGATGAAATACAAAACCCTCATATGACCTGACATGTAAAGTGAAGGTTAAGGGGTGGAGGAGAGGGAGTTAGTTGGGGTCAGGGGGGGGGGGGGTTCAATAATTAGAGATGGTCTATTTGGATGGACTGTTACCAGATGGAATATCATTATTCCTATTCGTTCCCACTCCCCCACCCCAAATGCCAAGTTTTGTACAGTGCCTTGGGCAAGTTATAAATGCCACAGAGAAGAAAGACAAAGGAAAGTGTTTCAAGAAAGAAGTTATGTTAGTCAGCACCTATAGGATGTATTGTGTACATGTACTGTAAACATGTACACAGTACATGTACACAATACAGGATGTAATGTGTACAAGATGTACTTTGGTGAAGGCCTTGCAGACAGTTAATATCAGAGGATATAGCCATTGGATGTAGTTTTGTATGTATGTATTTTAGATCCTCCTGCAAGCAGGAACTCACAAAGAAGTCTCATTGGCTTATCAAAGCCGCAAACTGACCGAAGTCAGTCTCTCAGATAACGTCCATGATTTTGAATTGTCAATTGTCAACAACTCTGTAACTGGACGACGTACATTAATCTTCGAGTGACTCGAACTGGGAACCTTATGATTGGAAGGCACCGGCGTTAACCACTGAGCTAACACTCCATGTAATGTAGAAAGGACAGTACATGTACTGTGTACATGGACTGTGAACAGGATCTTCTGTGGTGTGGACCCCCTGCAGACAGTTGATATTAGATGCTATAGTAATGGACAAGCTCAATCTACAATATATATATAAGTGTTAGTTGAAAGGTAACATGTTCTTTTCAAGTAACTGTTTTTCTTTAAGAACAAAGTTGGGAGTAACATGTTGGTCCTACTTGGTCTCTAACGATTGTTAGTTACACATAATTCAGACAACAGGAAGTTGTGTATTTATGTAAAGCATATCCACTGGTGAGTTATGAGGAAACCTCTGTAAACCATATATATAATAATAATAATAATAATAATAACTAAGATTTATAATGCGCTAATTATAAACAAAATAGTTGTCAAAAGCGCCATACATATAAATATGAATAGAAAGAAAAGCAAAAACAATAATGCAACAATGAAATATAATTACAAATCAAATTGAAAAATGTTTAGCATAGAGGTAGGTTTTTAGTATTATCAGTGAGTATGTACAATGCCATCATTAGATGGACACTAAATTAACATCTTAACCATTTGTGCTCGTCTTGGTCTTCTGCCCTATTTTTTGTTTTTTCCAG
>JAIPMN010006269.1:0-16597 GCA_020650975.1 Apostichopus californicus
TGAATTACATCATATATTTCGTCCCCGTTTTTGCGTAGTGGCGAATGTGCACTTTCGGCGAAATTGAGTTAAATATTGTTCTTACCTATTTCGAGGGTGAAGAATCGGTTGAGCCGGTTTAGAAGTTTTAAAACTGTCTATTTTTTTCCGTTTTTCTGACTCATTTCTGACGAATGTCCACCTAAGGCCCACTCTCGTTTTAACATACTGACAAATACTTTAGTCATCAGTACAACCACTCAGTAACACAATCTGTCTAAGGTCCATACATCTAACTGCCATTTGAAAACACCTAGGATTGTGGGAAGGTAATATTATTATTATTTCCACCTTTAATTGCTTAATGCAGCATTTCATACACGGTAGCAGTACTCGTGAAAACAGAATGGCCAGTGGGTCAACAATAATATACCTGAATAGTAGCCTAGTGTTATGATTGCAGTACATTCGATGCTTGTATCTGTTGCGCGAGTAGCTATAGACATGCAGTAGACTGGAGTACGCTATTTGTCTCTATACTGAATCGGTGTAACAGTGTCGGTACATTTAATTAGAGCTGTGTGTAAATGAGGGAACAGGTGGTGTAAGTCACTGACGGACATTGATGACAATGGGTGTAACTCGTATAAAAATGATGAATAAATCACTCAAATTTTAATTGTGACCACGAAGACTACAATACCTATACCAAGGTTAAGTAATTTAAGCCATTCTTAGAGTTAGCCTAACCATACCTTAGGATTGAAGGGAAGGAATCCCAAACCATCACAATGAACGTATATCACAAGATCCTTGTGATGAACTTTTCCCTAAAATATCCATTATCCATTATCTTGCACGGTACGGGAGTAAATTGGTTTTTAAAAGTCGTGGCATGTAGCTATTTTTGGCCAATGTGTAATGTCATTGTGTCACTTGGGATGATGGGGGGGGGGGGCGATATAATGTAATATATTGGTCTCCTTTTCAATGTGAATGTAAACAGTTCAATAAACAAATATCAGTATTATGACAAATTAAAACATGCAAACGCCAGCTCATTTCCACTTAAGACTTCCTCCAGTCTTCAATTTCATATGTAAAGAAACGTTAAAAGTGTAACATCTCCCTAAAGAAGTACGGTTTCTCTTAGCTGTTGGCGGCTTTTCTCATCACGAGCATTACTCTAGCCTAACTTAAAACTACCTTTATCTGGCTTAGTAATACCTAGTTACATAGTTGAAGGTCACATACTTTACATGAAACTTTGGAAGGTATTAGCATAGTTTATACTTAAGTAGTTACTTTGCTACAAAGGACGAGGGGGGGGGGGTGGCGTTTAGACCGAATTACTAGAACATTTGTATAGCAACCTTCAGATTTGACAGAACCTTGGATGGTTTCTTCCACAGGCTAAGAAGTTCAGGATCATAAGGGAAGTTATACCAGACCTTTTGAGAGAAAAAAACCAAGTCAGAATATGGACATACAAACCAAATGAACATCACCAAACTGATACACCCTCAGCCCTGGTTTCCATACATTGGGATTGTTAACCCATAAGGTTGCTTGACATAAGAAATGAGAAGGCACTTGCTGTTCCAGAACGGTACCATTTATATTGCAAAAAAAGCAAAGAAAGAAGAATGAAGTTTCAAATACACATCAGCTATATTTAATGTAGATTACGATATACTTTTAGAAAAAGTAAATGCTGCTGCAAGACTGAGTTTACAAGAATAGCTAATTAGATTTACAGTGATCAGAATCACCCTTTGTATACTGTACTAAAAAGTCTCCTGCACAAATCGAGCCGAAATCTAAGGAACCCCCACAATACCGAACGTAAGTTTACAGAAATTCATTTATTTACCGTGCTGCTTTATACATTCCACTTGAGCACTTATAATGTTTGTTGTAGTCTGTTTGTTATATCTTTTTATGTATTAACTTTTGTATGTGTAGATGTATTTTTTATGATATCCTTTCATCTTGACATTTTCTCCCCTTTTATATTAATTATTCTTGGACTGTTTGGTATCCTATCATCTTAAAAAAAAACTTTTATATGAGTTATTCTTCTTGTTGAGGTATTATATGACTCCTCTCTATAAATGTTATATGTATACTGGAAGGAAATAAAAAGAAGGAACAACATACTATAGTACAACTTGGAAACACTTGAACAATGGCACAGTTGTTTCCTTCTCTAAATCTGAGGATTCACACGAGGTTGGGTTGGATATCATGAATGTGCCTGTGAGCGTAACAAAAATTTCACATTCCGTTTAAGGAGATAGTATAGTGGAAAAGCTTCCCAAAGCGTTTGAAGGATACTTAGAAACTATTGTCAGAGACATTTCACGTAATACACTAACTTGAAAATAAGGTATTGCATACAATTTTCCGTAGTCTGTGTGCTTTATAAGAGTTCCGACTTAACAGATTACGCCACTGGAACTATTATTTCTGCCACTGCATGTGATCACATTTCATCATATCCCTTCCCATTCCTCTCCCCGTGTGACAGTGAACATCACGGTCTACCCTAGCTACTACACACAAAAGTGACGAATACAAGTCTGTGACAGGACGAAACTTCAAAATTTAGTTCTAGCATAGTGACGAATGCTTAACGAATGTCTAAAATTAACTGAAAATGACATGACATAACGACGAATATGTTTACACTAAAATTACTACTTTGTAAGAAATTTTTCGATCAGCAATAAATATGAGAACTCAAAGTTCTATTTGTTATATTTAAAATATTGACAACTTTCGGTACAAAAGATCCTTTTTTAATTACGCTATACTAAAGTCAAAATGTGAAAATCTAAAGATTTAGAGCGCGTTTTCTCAAAACTCACATTTTGAACATTCGTCACTACGCCAGAACGGGGACGATTTGTATAGTTCCTTTTAAAACTGCACGGATAGGTATATCCACGCATATCATATAGACGGCATGGATAAAAGTTTATATTGCTTTGTTCTTTATAATGATATCCGTACAAACTACTGCTGCACCATAGCTATCAGTAACACAAACAGAACCATTACACAACAAATTTAACGAAATGACTCATGGAACAATATTCCATGTACAACAGTAACGTGCTTGGGTTAATTCAGATATAGTCTAAATCCTATATAATTTACCTTATGTAGCGATACCAACTTACCGGGATTTTCTTAAGTCTATGCCATCCTTGATATTGGCCTCTCGTCACATTCAAAAGATGAAAAACATGAACTGTTCACTAAAACTAAAACTAAAAACACTAAAACAATTCAAAACTAAAAATTGTACACATAACACATATTTATTCATACGTGCAATGTATCTCACCGTATATTACATTTACTGCTACTTTTCTGATACTTGTTCACCAATAACTAACCATGAAGATGGAATCAGTATAGGCCTATACACCTCACTGGTATATCATGTAAACGTCCATGCCAACCACCCCAACACTCCGAAACACACCCCCTACAGCCGTCCAAACCTTCCCCTCTCTCATCGCATTCCATTCCCCTTCCAAACTTTTTCCTCTTTCTTGATTTTTTATTCTTGAATGTATTTTGAAGGTAAGTTTAGCTGATGGAAGATTTCTTGGCACAACTCAAACCTGCTCTCTTGAACGTATTCAAGTACTGAAGGAATATTTTGAAATATACAGGTCATAAGAAAAGCATATTTTTGTTTGTTCCAATGTCTTTTAGTAACCTTCAGATGAACTCAACGTCGATGAATCATTATGTTTCTTTCAATTCAAGAACATAATTTCTTGTTTGCAAAATTGCCAGGTATAACAAACAGGGCTAGGAGTACTTAACAGTATGTTCTCGTACTAATATCTTCTCACCTCTGGTTGCTGATGGTGAAATATAGCAATTTGCTTGGGGTGTTGAAGGAGAAAACAATTCCTGGGCAAAAATAGGGTTAACATGCCATCTCAGGAAATCAAAACAAACTTCCAGTTCCAGTCAAACATTACTTTGTAACAAAATTGGATTCAATTTCCATTCTCAGCTTGTCCTTTGCTTGTAATATAAAACACCAGTGAAGGAAAATAAAAAAGAGATCAGAGACGACAACAAAGAAGGAGTACGCAACCAGATTAATCGTAATACAGGGCTCTTGACAGATATATAACGGAAATTATGACCAGTAAACCTTGGAATGATCAATCCAGTTTGATTTTAATCAACTTAGTTAATTCCTGTGAAATTAGTTATACTGTATGCTTTACAGTTCAATTTTGAATACATTATGCTTGTGCTGTTTCAGTATTATATGTTGGTGTTTCTTTCTTTCTTTGTGCATATAGGGAAATTGTTGCCATGGCTAAAGTGAAATCTCTTGAAGACATCAATAATGTAGGCCACAATGAGTTTGGTGACTATCTGGCAAAAGTTTCTGTTAAGACTCTCATGATACCATTAGCAGCCTGGTCTGATAGACCATTCTGTAGCGTAAGGGATTTACACGCAACTCTCTGTAAGTTTCTGGATAATCTTCCTTTTCAGGGTGAGTCTCCATTTAGCATACTACTACTTATTGTCAAGGACACAACTGAGAACGATGGTAGAAGAAATGGAAGAGTTTGATCAAGTAGTGTTCTTGGATCTATCACACCTGCACATTAACAGGAATGGATACCAAGCATGACGGGGAGGGGGTCGGGGGAATGGGGATGAAGGATGTAAATCTCTAACCAAAGACGTGAAAATAACTCAGAATGTACACAGGTACTTTAGTCTAGTACTAATATGCACAAAAAGTCCTTGAAAGTAATCTGTTTGGCAGCATACCAGTTTGTGAAAGGACCATTAATTGAATATTCCTCTTATAACCCATGCTTGAAAATCAGCTATGCTTAGATTTGTTAGAAAGTTGAGGAATAATGTTGATAAGTGTAGTACCACATTCTATTTAATACTCTATATATGCCTTTAGTTCCTAGCTCTATTATATGTATTCAGAAGGAATGCCGTTTGTGGAACAGTTGAGTGTCTTTTTTACAGCTCTGCTTCAGACTATTGTAGGGTTAACCAAGTTGTATTGTGAGTGTGTTACTTTTAGGTAATCTTGTTTCTGTATATATGTACTGTGCAGTTTATCCTGAGTCTCTGTTATACTCTTGTAGAGAGAACAAGTTGTTTGAAGCAACACGCTTTCAATAACTCAGCTTTCTGATGCGTATTCTCTAGCTATCTCTGACAAATATCTCTCAACATGAATAATATTATACTTTACATACTTAATGACAACTGCAGCATTCAAAACTGTACAATTTGTTGATAATGTTGAGGCGGTTGGCGAACAACTACAGGCTGAGTTTAATACCTGACCATCATTCACATCAGAGTAAAATATTCCTTTTAATTGCTAAGTAAATGTATAGATATAGAAAAACTGTTATGGCCAGCGTTTAAGCAGCACTATAAGGTTCCTTCCTCGAGTTGAAACCAGCAGGTTACTTCAGCGCAGCCTCTGCACCACAGCCTCTTAGCCTCCTATTATTGAAATTACTGAAATTATTGAAATATTGAAACCAATAATAAGGCAACATATAAGATCCATACTGTAACTGTCAAAACCATAGAGGTGATAGCGAATTTTTTCCTTGTGTCTGCCGCCGCGGATCTGTTTAAAGCCTGAAGGAGAGATTTAGGAGAAACGTTATGAGTAATTGAAAGTATAGCATTTCGACTGGCTGCGAAACGTTACAGTTTGCAGATTAAAATATAAACTTATATGTGTGATAGGGATGCTTAGTAATGAATTATGAACCACATGCAACTCAGAATAATTCTCCCTTTTTGGAGATATAATGATCAAACATTCCTTCCCATTAGGCTAATGATTGCAGACTTGAGAAAGGGTAAGTATGATATCTCATCGCTAACAGTTCTCCGCTGTGTTTGTCAGCTGAACACATGACGAAGTCTCTACTTTTAGTATTATGGAAAGAAAAGACTCACAACCAGGCTCCGAGTAGTTTCTTACCATATTAAGGAACTTAAAACATTCAAGCAATCAAATTATGAATTGAGTGGCTAAGAATACATATGATTACCCGATGAAGTAGAAGTATACAAGGATTCCTGTAATTCTATGGGAAACAGCGGATTTTTGAAGTCGTATGATCAATCTATCATTCATGTGCCTACTTTTCTAAGTTCAGATTCTTGGACCACATGAAGTCTTTATATATCGTGTTTACAAGGTATAGGGCTATACACGCGCACAACACATACACACATAGCCTCGAAAATACATAGAGATGTCCAGCTTGATTGGCCTGGATGAATTGCCTGTCAAAGGCAGTAAATTTAACTTTAGAATTTCAGCGATGCTACAAATCAATTGAGATTTGCAAAATGACATCTTTGGGCAAAACACCTTGAACGACAATCATGTCATATTGTCTGTGTGAGCCATTAACATAGATTAACACATTCTAACTCACCAGTGAACCAAACACTATTGCTGGTATGGTACAAAGGCATCCAAGAACACACACTGTTGCAATCGCTGATAGCACTATGGAGGTTATAGCCATTCCTTGTATTGAGTTACTTTGACCTGCATCCGATGTAGGTATTGCCGTGACAGGTCGGAATGGCTGAGAACATAAAGCAAGCAAAAATTTATCAGCATATATATCTAAAACTACCTCACTCGTGTGCATAAATTTACAAAATGGGTTATTATATTAACAACACATCATACTATATGTTCACTTTAATGGCATTGTGTCCCATAGTATTACAGTTGACGCGTTGGTCATCACGACATCTTAAATTGTCCATATCATGAGCATGTAGAATATTTCGACCAGTCCCTCAGTTTTGGTCGCTTGTTAGCAAGTAACCTTTACTTACCGGAAAACAAATTTCCTACGCTCCTTTTTATAGGTCTAAAGTAGAGCCTAAGTTGCCTTAGTTGAAGGTTGGCAACACATGTTTTTCCATTCATACAAGCCACAAATTAAAAAACAAAGTCTTATTTAATACCATATATCCAAAGATGTTCTCTTGTTGCTTTTTGACACATTCCCGGGACAGGGGAACAGACTGACGGATTTGTATCAAATATATCTGGAATATGCCACCTTGTATGTTATAAACTACGAGAATGGTTTCTGTACACGTTCCCCAGTAAAAAAAAAACATATGTAAGGGTAACCTTCAGAATGCCAAATGGAAATTTCGCGATGTCTCAGGTGTGTACCATGATATTATTTATTAATGTTCTGCTTCTTCTTCTTCTTTGGAACTAAGGCAGATTTTTAGTTGAATTCGATATTAACATTTCCGACAGTTGTAGATATTGAACATATCATGAAGAAAATATATTGCAGATAAACCTGACTGGTGAAGTTTTATTTTTTTAAAGGAAATAAAGTAAAAAGACAAATAATAATTTGCTTTTAACACTAATTTTGACAAATTGCCCGTGTGACGACATGGTGAGATCCAAAGGTAACTGTTCATTTCTCGATCACTAATCGTTTCAAGTGCTGAACAAATGTAGGAGATTGTTCTTTCTTTAATCAACATCTCTGAGAGAACAAGAAAAGCCTGACAATATCTGAAAATGCTGCAGCTTAAGGGAGAACCAGAGATCTGTCCCTGGACCCCGACAAAGTCGATTACGAATAAATATACACCTCCAGTTGACAACCAACCCGAACTACCCTCCTATACGCCTCGCAGTAGACAGTTGTTGATGTTAGACAAAAACCGGTTTCGATAGCCCAACTTACTCGACCTGTCACTTTATTCGATCTCAAAAGTGCTAGTCGATCTCCAAATCGATTTACACCCTTTGAAAAACGATGATGTATGGACGCCCCTAGATGAACAAATCAATGTATACAATGTCATGCTCCATTGATTATGTATGCATACTATGGGGAGGGCGATGACTAGTAGAAACAACCTTTCCATAAAACCGAGTATATGAATGTCATGAACCAGCCCTTCATTGAAAATAATAAAGACTATCTCGCAATAATATCTTTGATATATTTCCCTTATCCTCCTCGTTTCAGAATTATGGTGATTGTATAAGTGGGATTCTATTTCACGCATACATATTTCTTATACAATAGAAATGAAACCAATTCCCAAGCCATGTAACGTCAACACCTCTCAACATTATATGTTACATTCTTAATGACAACTGCAACACACAAAACTGCATACCATTTGTTGAAACTGTTGAGGCTGCTGGAAAACTACCCCCTGACCTTGTTGTGACATATTGTACGGCAGTGCGTGAATCGGTTGCGGCTGGATAGTCTGTATCTGTAGTGGCTGGTAGGGAGGAGGCAAAGCTCCTTTTTGGTCGTATTGTTGATATGACGGAGGAGCGGGATATGTGACAGGGTTTTGCTGGGGTTGATTGTTGGCTGTTTGTTGTTGGTGAGGAGGCATCTGGGGTTGAAGGTACGGCTGCTGAGGTTGTGGTTGTGGTGGAAGCTGCTGTGGCTGAGACGTAGTCTGGTATTGCGGGTTAACCGGTGGTTGCGATCCTTGAAGTTGTTGGTTCGCAATGTTAGGTGTTAACATCACATTTCCTGCAGGTGGTGCAGATGCCACTGTCGTGTTGGATGGCGGTGTCCCAGGTGGAATTACCCTCATATATTCTGCATCTCCAGTGACTTCTATGTACTCCGGGATCTGGTCCCGAATTTCAGCAATATCGTAGTAAACATTTGACTCTGCAAAATCAGTAATAACACATAAAACATATAAGTGGTGTACCTTATAATTAATGTAACGTTTAAATATTAAAACTGATCAAGAAACCTCAGTTTACCACTAAACTTGACAATTCGATTAAACAGCACAGTTGTTGTGATGATTCTGAACTGTTTCTAAGACAAAATTATGTGAAGTGACTGATACAGAATCTGATTGAATGGAAACTGAAACCAATGATTGCAAAAGAACAGAATATGATATGATGCCATTCTAGAGTTTCAGAAATCTCACGATCTTCAGGTATTATCAGTTTTTATAGATATTTGGCACCACAATTTGCTGAGAAATTGTAACTTTCAAGGTTGATTTATGCCTCTTTTGTATATTCTCTGTGCACTAAACATAGCTCTACTTTTAAGTAAATATACAAATCATATAGAAATGAAGATAAATTACAACCATGGATAAACTGATCACAGTTGGAATACTTCTAGGATGAATTTCAAACTAAACTGTATTTGATAACAGACGGTCCCATCCAACTCCAACTTGACAAATTTTAGCAATATCAAACTACGTCGTAGTCAACTTTGCCCTATAGCTTAAGCCGATAAAGTAAACCATTAATAGTTTAAATACAATTGCATTTCCATATCTTAGTTAGCATTATAATACATTACTCGGCAACGCTGTACGGGATTGGACACAGTTTTCTATATCTTCACCACCCTCCCCTTCGCCCTCTCTCACCACATATAGCTTCAGGATATTACCTTTTTAATATATTTTGTCGATATCGCCTCCAGCAGTTTTATCTCTCTTAAATTGATTTTACTCATGTTCTAGCAACATGGCGGCCATATTGTATCAGATCACGGGAAATCGAAAACTTTGTGTTTCTGGCATTTTAAGTCGAACATAATGCAATTTTCATTCACTAACGGTCACTTTGAATATATTTATACCAGTTTAAATCGATTCATGCAATCTAAATCGATCGATGTCAGTTTCAACTTATTGAGTTATAATATTGATTTAAATTGGTATATGACGATTTAAATTGGAATATGTTCATTGAAATTTACATATCGATTGATTGATGTTGATTGAAAGTGTTACGTGGCCTTTTAACCACTGCTTGAAGTTTTTTAAGGGACACATACTGCACACACTTTTTAGGAAATACCCCAAGACATCATAGTACGACATCAGTATGTTTTCCCCTTTTTGTTTGGCGGGTGTTAGACTGTTCAATTTGGCCCTCCTTGGTCAAACAAATGAAGGTTTTTTCTTAAACAAGCATTGGTACAAATTTCATTTTAGTCCTTCTTTCAAGCTACATCGGTTTCTTTAGGTAAGCTACATGAGTGTCAATAGTTAATTGCTGTTTCGTTTAGTAACAGAAGTTCTTATGATAGTATAGCGATCTCTTGTGCCATTAACATAGTACACCTCGGAACAACATATATTGTATGTGGTTTCGTTGGTAAGAGACGTAATCCATATCACAAACGCAGCTATCTGCTTTAAACTTTCTGTATATGAATGTGTTTACCCACTAAGCAAGGTCGAGGAATTCACAAAATAAGACAATGATATGAACTAAAAACATATCATACGTTAGTTTGCGTAGGTGTAGGTGTCGTCAAAATATCAATAATTATGGAATGTGTACTGTTTGTTGTGTGGTGACTCAATGGATTCTGGACTATGCGTTACTTTTAAAACTTTTTTAGTTGTTAAAAGTAGAGTAACACGGATCATCGTGTTCAAATATTTACTTTGTATTATGTACCGGAGGTTACACCATTAAGGTACAACAGAGACGCAGAGTCAAAGTTCCCGCTGTATATGTGTTATGGTTGTTAATAGTCTATGGTAAGTCTCGCTTTGCCGATCATCACGTATCTTTCAATATAAGTGTTCTATAGATGGTGTTAGGACAACTATACATGACATATGTGTCCTGGGTCACCCAACTCACCTACTCTTCCCCCATATCGTCTTTCACACCAACTATATACACTAGCTTATATCAAGTTAACGAATGTTCATTCATACTTAGTAAAGATTCCTAAATCCTATTGGTCCATTCAGGTCAGCTGACCGTGTTTAATCCTGTGAGTAACGCACGGTAAAATTACGGGGCATCACTTTAATAAATCTTTGGTTATATGTAACCAAAAATGTTTTGTTTTATGATTTTTCCACCACACAAATGGTAGTGTATGAATGAACGGGGTTAATCAACGGTCTAGCGTGCGTTACTCACATGATTAATGCACTCCGGGTGTTAATGCTATCGCTGGATGCACTCGGGCTCCGCCCTCGTGCATCGCTTGCATTATCCCCCGATCGTGCATTAATCCTGTGAGTAACGCACGCTAGACCGTTGATTAACCCCTTATTTCCATATACGTCCCGTCTGAACGTTGACAAAGCGAACTTGGGACAGACCACAAGCAACTAAACCGAGTCGAACACTGGGGTAGGAATAGAAAACTAGAAAACAAGCACCAGTGAAAGGTTTCCTGTTCTTAATAGTCCAGGGGACGTTTTGAATTATGAAAGAGGAACATATTCTAAGTATCCGCCGGAAATTTGACTACAATTCCGACAAAATTATATAATTATTTGAAATATTAATAATTAAAGATGTCACTGTTAATACCAAAAAAAAGTATTATTTCATAGTTACTCCACTGACCCCCCAAAAAATCTGGTTTGTGTTTTTTGACCTGGATTGGATTGGATAAATTTCCAATGCCTACTACCTAAGGTGGATGTGAAGTTAACAATAAAACCAATGACTGGATGCGGCATATCTCCTCACTGAGAAATTTGCAAGTAAAACAAAATGCATGTATATATGACATAACAACTATCAAATTTACTTGTCAACTTCAAATGTTGTGGAGGAAAGATTGGCTATTTCATAATTGAGTCATTCCTCATTGGTATACTGTATATACTGAGTATAAATTTTGTCTTGATATATTATAGTCAAATAAAAATGCAATATTCCGGGTTTTAAGATATTTACCTTTAATATATGCTAAATCTCTGGGATGCTTCTTTAAGGCTAAAGTGATGATGACGTCGACTACTCGATACAGGCTATCATGTTAGATGTTCAACCATTGTGTTATAAATTCTAATAACTCAATCAAATATATGTTATTTTAATTTCATCTAAACAACAGAGCATCATTGTCACCCATATGCCTATACTAATGACGTCACGTCATAACCTACAATTGTTAAATAAGCTAATTTGGCCACAATGTCTTGAAATGTACATAAGTCGCACATTTGTTCAGGCTGAGGGTTTTGAACAATAACAATTTCAGCCTCGATAATCTTGCGTTTATGATGTCGCAGGGTACATGCAAGTATCCAAAAGTATTAACCAAAGAATGCTGTCTGCATTGGAGTTTGATTTTTTCTTTCTCAATTTGTAAATCAAATCGCCCACAAACGATCTTTGGTGTTTCTTGATTCACGTCACACATATTTATAGTTCCCTTTTAAAACTGCACGGATAGGTATATCCACGCATATCATATAGACGGCATGGATAAAAGTTTATATTGCTTTGTTCTTTATAATGATATCTGTACAAACTACTGCTGCACCATAGCTATCAGTAACACAAACAGAACCATTACACAACAGATTTAACGAAATGACTCATGGAACAATATTCCGTGTACAACAGTAACGTACTTGGGTTAATTCAGATATAGTCTAAATCCTATACAATTTACCATATGTAGCGATACCGACTTACCGCGGGTATTTTCTTGTGTCGAAGCCATCCTTGATATTGGCCTCTGTTCACATTCAAAAGAAGAAAAGTATAAAGTGTTCACTAAAACTAACAGAGAAAAAGCTAAGATTGTTTAAACCACAAATCGTGCAATAAACCACTATGCATACGCCCAACGTATCGCACCGTATCGCATTGACTGCTTCTTTTCTGATACTTGTTCACCAATAACAAACCGTGAAGCTGGAATCAGCATAGGGCATAGGCTTAAGGTGACCTCACTTGTTTATCATGCAAACTGCGAGCAATGGGATACCTATTACTTGAGCTGAAATAAAATGGGGGTTTTTAGTATTATAAGTTTGTGTGTGTTTGTTTACCGAAGCTTAAAATTGTAGGCGCGCTTGGCATTGAGTAACTCTAATTCGGGTAACCATGTTTCATGCCGTCACTCGTATTCCCGTTTTAACAATTTCAATGCTGTTTAATTGATTTCGCTAAAGCAATCAAACAGCATATTAGAATAGTACAAAATGGTCAGCCAATATTAACATTTCTGTATAATAATATTCAAACTTAGTCGTAATTTGGCTTCATTCTGAATAAGCCATACTTAATATTTACGTCGTATTAAAATCAGATGCAGTGAACATAGCTATATAT
This sequence comes from Apostichopus californicus, assembly GCA_020650975.1. Taxonomy (NCBI): domain Eukaryota; kingdom Metazoa; phylum Echinodermata; class Holothuroidea; order Aspidochirotida; family Stichopodidae; genus Apostichopus; species Apostichopus californicus. Next base: position 13,136 of record JAIPMN010006269.1, read on the forward strand.
AATGATGAAGTTTACAGTTATAAGTTCTTGCATATTCTGTATTCAACTTAGAGAAACTGTGTATCTCACGAATTTATAGAGATGTGTTGTTGTTTATTTACAAACCTTTCGCCAAATTTTATATGTAGCTGTTGCTTTCACTCAGTTTGTGAAATTGTTGTCATTTTAATAAACAATATATTTCTCTTTTATATTGTCAGGATATAAAGCCTCGTTAGACCATAGACCGTGGGGACACCAACACCATTCTGGTACTACGGGACTAGCGTCGTTGATGACACTCAAGGTCAAGCATACTTCCTCGTCTGCTGTAAAGCAAAAATGCGCCGCCATTACTAACATTAGCAACCATATTGCCGAGGTAATCATATCTTAGTTTCATACCAATTCCGGGATTGTCGTGAAGTCCATCTCTCGATTAACTTAACCGGATGTGTAAAACTTCTGGCAGGTCGTAGCGGCGGGTGTTGTGCGGGAGGGGGTGAATGTAGGTGAAATGCCTTGCATGTAATAGCGAACGCTGTAAAGTTATGATGCAGATGATAGCACCATTCCGTCTATACGTACCACTCCCCTTATACTCAAACGAAAATATCTCATAGAGGAGGGGACCCTCCCCAGGACGAACATCACCCAACACCCCCACCCCTTGCGGGCTACGCGCCTGACTGTATAGTGATTGGTATGTATATGTACTAGTCATGTCAGGACTCGGACTTGAATGGACTTTTCTCACCGGTTATCAGTAAAATTGGAAACGATTGTCATGCGGGGTTACCATGCAATACGAGTCGAATCCAAGCTTTCAAGAATCGAGTCCGTGGCATACCCCATGTTAAGCCATGATTCTTGTAGCTAAGTTTGTCAATCTGACCTTGAGAGTAAAGTACCGTGAATACTTTACAAGGTCATCAATAGTCAGTGGCGTTACCAGACTTTTCATCTGGTGGCTGAGGGGAAGGGGGGAAACGAGTTCAAGTGACGGGGGGGGGGGGGTTTCGCGCAAGAGAAGTTTGGTAAATTTAGTTACTTTTTCAATATGCCCCATTCCAAACACTTGAAACCATTGTAACGGTAGTGTTATCAGTTTTTCTTTATCCAAAAGTGAACAGTTTATTCCTGAATTCCATACGCTAAAATTGTTGAAGGGATAGTACAACTAATATGAACTTGATATGTTGTAGCGAAAGTCAAGGGCGTAGCCAGGACTTCATCTTGAGGGGGGGGGGGATAATTTATTTACCTGTCAACGAGAGCGCGCTTTGCGCTATCTGCGTGGGGTCCAATGTGAAAAACTTTAGAGGCTTCAGAGTTCTCAAGTTTTATCCAATCGGTCCAGATTTTAGCCATGTAAAATTATTGAAATACTGCATATGATTAGCCTAACCTTGATTCGTTGGGTAGAAATAATTCAAATATGTAATAACTCACTCAAAAAAAAGCTAATTCTAGGGGGCTTAGTCAAATCCATGGCACTGAGACAGTAGCCAGTAATACGAAACAAACACTAATGGTGTTAACACCTAAAGGTGTTAAGGTGTTATACCAGTTTGAAGTTTACAGCCTATACACAGCAGGGTTTCCAGTTTTTCTGTAACACAACCGATCATATTAAGAGAATTTATCCAACAAATCGAGTGAATAAAGGCAAAAAAGGTATTTTCTTCGATTTCTGCCCCTGTATAGGTAGCCTACAATGTGGCTTCAGTGCTAACAATTTGGTAGTTTGAATTCCTTTTCGATAGGGTGACTCTATGTAAGCTGATAGCTTTTCAAAAGTGTATGGGCAAAAGGCTTCAATACACCGCTATCCTATCAAGTATATCTTTAGCCATGGGAATGAGATATTATACAAATAATGAATGGTTATGAGTGTAATAGTGCAAATATTTCATGAGTTGAAAGATGGAATGTTCCATTCAACGAGGCGCAGCCGAGTTGAATGGAACAAATAACATCTTACAACGAATGAAATATTTGCATTATTGCACGAATGGAAACCATTCATTATTTGTTTGATACAACACCTTCAAATTTGGATATAATTGGATGTAAAATGCACTCATGCAACAGATTGTTTTGAACAGACAGGTTTCTCTGCCCTCTTACCATTGAAAAAAGTGCTATCAAAAAAGTATAACCCATGGTTCTATTTCATAGAGTGCAATAGAGCGGATTTTGCATGCAATCGACGAGCAATTGACCAATCAAAATGGCCGGAATATAATTAGGTGTTGTATAAATTCCAATTCCCACACTTTTGAAATTTTTGTGAGATCTCTTCACGTTTTTCTCCAAATTATCCCGCTTATGGTCCCACTTTTTCTATCTCTCGTTCTCTCTCTCCTATTTTTTTTTGGGGGGGGGGGGCCGCACCGCCCCCATAGCTCCGCGCTTGGAGAAGTCACTATATACTCTTAGCTGATAGGCCAGATTGCTCTGTTCTCATACTTTTTACGGTACATAAATTTATCGTTCACACTTTGTCTACAAAAGCCTATGTATTTCTTTATAATTGGATGATTCATTTTGGGTTTCCATGATCATCGTAGCCTATACAGTCATGCAGGCTGATGAGTTTGCGCGGGTGGGTGTGTGCATGTGTGCGACGAGCTCGATATCTCAAGAAGGGAAGCTTGGACCAATCTCAAATTTGGTGAGTAGGTAGGTGTACCATACCACATCGAGTAGAAGAAGCTTTTTTTAGAGATGGTCCAAGGTCATTTGGGGTCACCAGGGTCAAATTTTGAAAATATTGTAAACACGATATCTCAAAAAGGAAGGCTTTGGATAAATCTCGTATTTCGTATGAAGGAGTAGAAGAAGCGTATTGTTTTTTGTGGAGGTCAAAGGTAAGTTGGGGTTACTAGGAGTCAAATGTGAAAACCTTGTTAACACGATGTCTCAAGAAGTGAAGCTTGGCCGACGAGTCTCATGTTTAGTATGTAGTTGTGACACGTTCAGTACAAAAAGCATATTGTTTTTGATGGAGGTCATTTGGAGTCACCAGAGGCCAAATTGTGGAACCTTATTTCATAATCAACCGTATCTCCCAACGAACAGCCTAGTAAATAACACGTGTTTTACGCCTCATAAGAATAGGAGGTTGTTGGCAATTGGAAATAATTTTATGGGCATCCGTATAATCCAATCAAGACTCGCGGAAAAATCCCCACAGCCTTTCCATAATGACCTTTAACTAATTAGCTAAACAAATCCAAGACTGAGAAGCACTCATATCTCTAAACAAATTAATCATATATCTGTACCCTTTCGTAAAGTTTCAATTGCCTCTGTATCTGATCTCGAAAAATCAGGGACCTTTTCCTTGCTAACAGAATTTACGACCTTGCAAGCAACATGAAAGGCTAGTATATACCATGATCGCTAGTTCCTAGTTTTCCTAGACCCGTCATATTAACAACATTGCTGGATCAGAACTCAAAACAGGATGGTAGCCCC
>JAIPMN010006270.1:2941-16605 GCA_020650975.1 Apostichopus californicus
AAGGTTTTAACCCCCCCCCCCCTGACCCTATTGCTAGATTCCTTCTGCAAGGAATGAAAACCATATTGTTACATTCATCCATGTTCTTTGGTAGAAAAGGAGAACAATAAAAAAAAATGTAAAAACTAAAACACAATTTAATGAAGATGGTGGGTGACCTGATTACCTTAGGCTGGATCATTGCATTTTGAGTTAAAACCCAGCAATGCACACAAATGTATCAATATATAAATGTCCTCTCCACTTAAACTAATACACTGAAAACAACTATAAACATGATTTAATTTGTCAAATCATGAATTACTTAACTAAGAGGCACATTAAAGAAGGCACAAATTATTATTGAATGTGAAATGGTAAACCTCATAGCTTTCAATATATCTGTTTCTATTTTATATTGTATTTTACTTTTATCATAATCCGTGTAAAAAACTTGGGAAGACGTTAAGACAATAGTATTAACTGTACAACAAACCCACATGTGAGATCCAATCTCTGTTGTAGAGGAATCAAAGTTTCAAACTAAAGATTTACACACCCATCTCTCTGTTAATGGAATGAAAAGTTTCATATTAAAGATTTACACAATAAAATGAATGGAAGACCACTCATAAGACAACCACTCAAATTCTTCAATGCTATATTCATTTCCTGAGATGAAGCAATCATATTGACAGTTGTTCACTTTTGGAAGAGTAAAGTGTGCAATTAATATGCATTTTCAAACATATAACAAACACATCAACCTACTCTTGCTTTTGTACTTACAAACTGATATTCACCCAGTTGGGACAATTTTGTCTATACTGTAGTGTCAAGTGCTGCTTTCTGGGCATGAGTTACTGATAGTAGATACAATAGTTCAATGCAACTGTTGCAGAAAAATCACCTGATACCCAGGGAGGTCAAATTATACCCTGACAGGTAAAATGATACCCAGGCAGGTAAAATGATACCCTGACGGGGTAAAATGATACCATGACGGGTAAAATGATACCCTGACGGGTAAAATGATACCCTGACGGGTAAAATGATACCCTGACGGGTAAAATGATACCCTGACGGGTAAAATGATACCCTGACAGGTAAAATGATACCCTGACAGGTTCACTGAGTGACCCAGGGGTAGACATTTAGACACCATGGCGGGCACAAGAACCTCAAATTAGTTTGTAGTTCATGTTGCTGCGTTAAGTTTATCCACTGTAGTGTAACTTTTCATGCCTGAGAAGAGCTGCCTCTCGGGCAAAGCCTTCATTACAGAGATGACAGTGGTATGGCCTGTCATCAACAGGTCTGCTTAACGTTAATACTTGGGTGTCACTACCAACAATACTATCCATTTCATCATCAGATTCTTCTTGTTTTGATGGCTTTCCACACTCTTTCTGCCGTTCGTGGTCAACGAGACTTAATTTACGGGAAAACGCATGATGACAGACGTTACATTGAAATGGCTTCGCGATTCCATGAATTCTAAAATGGAGAACTAAGCTACAATTTTCAGGGAAGGTATTGGTGCAGATGTCACAAGAGAACTGTTTCGATTCACCTGAATGTCTACTTTTATGATGTCTGCTGAGGTTACCACAGCAGGAGAAGCCTCTGTTACATATTTTGCAAACGAACGGCTTCTCACCCGTGTGGGTTCTCTCGTGGCGTAAACGATCGCTATTGCTTCTGAATGCTTTCTGGCAAACCCCACACGCGTACGGTCTCTCTCCAGTGTGAATCCTCTCATGAAGCCTCAGGCTATCTCTATACTTGAAAGCCCTCTGGCAAAACTTACATTGGTATGGGGTTTTGTTAGAATGTACCCTTCCGTGCTGAGCGAGTGAGGTCTTATCAAAGAATCGTTTCTGGCAGACCTGACATTGGTGAGGTCTTTCACCGGTGTGTCTTTTAATATGGGTTCTAAGCAAATCTCTACCTTGAAAGTGTTTGTGACAGATGTTGCACTCAAACGGCTTCTCTCCTGTGTGGATCCTGTTATGACGTAACAATTTAGAGCTAGAGGAGAAAGATTTGCTGCATGTGCTGCAGGTGAAGGGTCTTTCTTTGGTGTGTACTGCCCTCTTGTGCATCTTCACACTACTTCTCTCTGAGAAATGCTTCTGACAAATGTCACATCCAAACGGTTTCTGACCTGAATGTACCAACTGGTGACGAAGTCGGTTTCTTCTGCTGGTGAAAGTCCGACTACAAATCTCACAAGAGAAAGGCCTCTCACCGGTGTGTATTTTCTCGTGCCGTGTCTTACAACTTGCAGTTTTGAAGGTTTTGCCACACAGTTCACACTTATGAGGCCTTTGGCTTGTATGAGTTGTTAGAATGTGTCTACGTGTACTACTGGCAGTGGCAAGTACTTTCCCACAGATGGGACATACCTGAGGTGCCTCATCTGTGTGAATCCTTTGGTGACGAGTTAACAGTATTTTTAACCGGAAGGCCTGAAGACAAGTTGTGCATTTGAAAGGTTTCAAACCACTGTGTACTCTTTCGTGTAGAGCCAAACATTTCCTGGACTTGAACTCTTTCTGGCATGTCTTACATACAAATCTATTGAGATCTTCACTGTCAGAAACTGGGATGGACTCGACATCTTTCTCTACGAGAGTCGTTTCCTCCGAGGGATTTGCATTTGTAGGTGAATTCCTGTGGAAGCTCAAAGAGTCTTGAGAGCTTATTCGAGGTGGTCTAAGTTTCTGTGAGTTACCATTTTGACTTCTTCTCTGTACCCTCCCAGTCAAAGTTCTAATCTGAGGTGGTAGGCCATCTGAGCGACCATTTCCATTCTTTTTACATGGTCGGCTACCAGTGAGTTTGTAATTTACATCTGTCTGTGCCTTTTGATGGCTCTGTGGCGAGTTCTCTTTCACGTTGTCATGCACTCGGTGATGAAGGATAAAACTTTGCTGTTCATGAAATATCTCATCGCAAATGTGACAATAGTAAGACTCTGCTTCACTGCTATGTAATAACTGATGGGTTACCAAGTTACTCTTGGTTATAAATCTTCGATTGCATATTTGGCACACAAATGGATTGGAGTCAACACATGGCATTGGACTGATATCATTGGTCATAATCTGACTGCCATGGTTACGTCTCATCACCTTGGAAATGTTTTTGTCTGTTTCATTGCTGTTATTATTGCTAGTACTACATATCTCCTGGTTAGTATTATTACACTTCATCGGATCAGTATCAGTACGTGCTATTTGATTGGTTTCAGTACGTGCTATTTGATTTGTTTCAGTACGTGCTATTTGATTGGTTTCAGTACGTGCTATTTGATTGGTTTCAGTACGTGCTATTTGATTGGTTTCAGTACTTGCTATTTGATTGGTTTCAGTACGTGCTATTTGATTGGTTTCAGTACGTGCTATTTGATTGGTTTCAGTACGTGCTATTTTAATGGTTTCAGTACATGCTATTTGCTTGGCATCATTACATGCTATTTCATTGGAATCAGTACATGCTATTTGATTGGGTTCAGTACACGCTATTTGATTGGTTTCAGTAGGTGCAATTTCATTGGAATCAATACTTGCTACTTGATTGGTTTCAGTACCTGCTATTTGATTCGTTTCAGTAAATGCTATTTGATTGGTTTCGGTACATGATATTTGATTGGTTTCAGTATGTGCTATTTGCTTGAAATCAGTACATGCTATTTGATTGGAATCAGTATGTTCTATAGCAGTACGTGCAATTTGATTGGTTTCAGTACATGCTATTTGATTTGTTTCAGTACATGCTATTTGATTTGTTTCAGTACATGCTATTTGATTGGTTTCGGTACATGATATTTGATTGGTTTCAGTATGTGCTATTTGCTTGAAATCAGTACATGCTATTTGATTGGAATCAGTACGTTCTATAGCAGTACGTGCAATTTGATTGGTTTCAGTATGTGCTATTTGATTGGTTTCATTACGTGCTATTTGATTGGTTTCAGTACGTGATATTTGAATTTTTTCAGTACGTGCTATTTGATTGGCTTTCTTATGTGCTATTTGATTGGTTTTCGTACGTGCTATTTGATTGGTAGCATAAGCTGCTAGTTGATTGATATTATTAGTTGTAGTCTGATTGCTATTAGCTTGCTTCAAGCAGAGATAGACATGGCTCAGTTTAGATGTAGTTGTCACATCATCTGTTGAAGTTGTAGAATAGCTTTGACATCTCTTTCTGTGACGTTTCTTTTGGTGTCTGACTAGAGACTTTTTGTGACTGAAATCTTTACCGCAGACGTCACACTTGTGACGTTCCTTTGGAGCGTGTGTTTCTAAATGCCTTTCAAAAGAGCCCTTGTACTTGAAACACACATGGCAAGTTTGGCATTTGAAAGGCCTGTAATCCACTGTGATATCATGTGTCTGACGCCGATGTTTGGCCAGAGTTTTCTTGTTGGTGAAATGTTTGCCGCAATGTCTACAAACTAAAGCTTCCTCTTTCTGAAGAGTCTCTTCGTAATTCTCACCAATCCTTGGTCGATCTAGAGAAGGGACACCGAGATCTGAATTTCTGCTCACAATTGAGATTTCCTGTTTGGTTTGTTTGATCCACTCCTTGATCTGCTCGAAGCCCTCTAAAAAATAAGAGAAGACTATATATTTCAACAAATTTGTGGACTATTTATAGAGTAGCATTTTCCAACTTAAAGAATCGATTCTTGGCGATTCTACCAAACCTACAAACTATTGCTCAAAACTTGGACTTTAATTAATCCAAACTACTACATCCTCCTAGATTTTATCACCAAATATCATCAATGTGTTAGATGTTTGCCTTTTTCCAAAATGATTTGAAACAAAACTTTATTTGTCAAGCTAATGGACTGTTCAGTTACAGAAGTCAGTATGTATACAGCATATTTCTGGCATATTTGAGACTGATACTGACCACCAAACAATGTTTGTCATTAAAAGTGTCACTAAGTCCAACAAGTCATTTATCAAGTGCAAAATTAATCCTTTTAAGAAAGAAAACCAATCTTTACCCGTGTCATCAACATCCAGCTTTTCAGAACAATTGCCGTCAGCGGAGTCATTGCCTTCAGGAGTTTCATCATCATCACCATAATCTAGAGCAGTTCTTGATAAATGTGAATCAGCATTTTCTACTTTGATCATTTCTCTTGGGTTACCTTAAATCAAAAGAGAAACAAAAATAAGAACAGTATATTAAATATTTAAGTTACAAAAACAACATTTTTCAAGATTTTAATACACATAAAGTGACATTTTATGTTTGTAACTTTCTAAGCAAGTCACCTTGTCTTTAAAAATACTGTCATACATACCCCCACATCCAAACCCCCACTCTAAAAGAAAATTATTAAAGTTGTAATTCAATACAGAAACCAGTCCCACAATATAATGTATTAATTGCTTTGTTTCCTTTGCAATATATAATTTTGTGAATTGTTTGACTGAAGTGTCATATTGCATGTTTAAGGCGCCTGGCCTTTTCCTCGTAGTCTGTCATGTATGATAAACCCACAGATTGTGGCAAATTTCAACACAGATTAAAACTGAAAGATTGACAGTTTTTTTTATTTACAGAGATTGAGCCACGGTAGGAAAGGCAGACTCTAGTTCTTCTTAAATTCCAATTTCAAAGAAACAGTTTATTTCACAAAAAAAGGAACAGAGCAGTGTGGCCGATGATGTCGTCATGACAACTCTTGTACTTCTCCTTTATATTTTTGTTGCAGACATTCTCCTTTACTTTGATACAAACTGGATTGTTTGCGTTACTGCAGATTTACTCTGAGTTAAAGGTGTCACCAAAATGCAAGTTTCTGTACAAATAATGTCTTTTCTTCTCTCTACATATACATACATAAGTTTTTCACTGATAACAAAGTTGCCAATTACATTTCCATGACAATTATACTCAGTCTGTCGATGCAAGATACAGTCACAAAATTTTGATCAAGTTTTCTACAATTCATAGAGCTCGGCACCAAAAGTCCTGCTACACTCACCGTTGCAGAAATTAACGTAAATTTTTTAGGAAAAAACAACTTTGCCTTCAGAATGAAAATCCCTTTTATGAGATAACACCGAAATCGGTTATATTGGAAATGAAATTCATTTTTCCTCTTCTACCTCTCTTGTGTTTCTCTTTTCTTACACCAACTATTAATTAACACAAACCAAATTAATACCAACAATTAATTATTTTATTTTCTTCTTACCCAAAAGTCCATCTTTCTCCTCTTCCACTCTGTCTTCATAATCTTCTTCTTTTACATTCACTCGATCGTTTTCCAAAGCTGCTTCAGTCCCGTCGTCATCAAAACATGTCAGCGCATCATTGATGAAGACGGAGTAACTCACTGTGCGGAAATAATACGAATAGTCTAGCAGAGAAATTTTTTAATGCAGTCCCCGATAATGTAGAGTAGAATTTTGAGAGTCAAGTTATTGAGTCATTACATATTAAAGTGCTAGAAATGTTTAGCAAAAAACCTCCAGGCAACTTTGCATTTGTGTGTAACAATATTTCACTATCATAATCTGTTGGAGATTCGGATCTTTCTGTCAAATATTGAAAACTGAAAATTTTGAGTTGAAGTTTTAAGATGAAAAGTTCAAATTTTAGGGACAAAATTGTCCAAAGTTTGAGCTACATTTTAAGATTAAAAGTCAAAGGTAGGAGATAAAATTACAATCAGGGGCATCACTAAGCATCTACACTGGTGTAGGAAGGGTTGCTGACATTTTTTGCCCAACATACAAACTCATAATTGTCAAAAAGTGTGGAATTTCCTTGACAACAACTAGTGCAAGTGTCATGGATGCTGGCACTTACACCGCACTATGAAAAATGAAGTGACCCATTTTCACCACTGTTGAAATTTGGGAATTTTATATCAATATTTAAAATTAAAATTTTATATAAACTTCATATAAACGTGTATAAATTTATATATTTTTACAAAAAGCTGTTATATAAAATGTCAGTTTCCAGCAATAACTTTAGGGTAAAGTAATAAATTTTGAGGTGCAACATCATAACCTCAAGAAACATTGTCAAAGTTTGAGACAAATTGCTAAAATATCAAGGTAAAAAACAAAACAACAACAAGAACAAGAACAAATAATAGAGAATAAATGTGAGATGTTATATATAGATTCAGTGTATGTCAGTTGGAGGCAATCTCACCTGTATCTGGAAACTCCTCCTGCTTCACATTGAAATTGCTCATGTAACGTGTAAAGCTGCCATTTTCAGATTTTATTTGAAGCATTTCTCCACCTGCAATAAGAATAAAACAAAATGGTGGCACTGCAAATATGGCTTATGCTGGAGGCAAACTTTATGACTGAAAGATCCCCTAGTTCTTTCAGGAAGTCAAAAATATTACAAACAAGCAAACCATAAACAGTGACCAGAAGGCTATGGAGATCTCATGATATCCCAGTCTGCCAATATAAGGCTTTCTTTTTCTATTTCCCCCGTCTGGTCAACCAATCAGAAAAAGGTACATGTTACAGCGCTTTACAAAATCTTTGGAGGTCTGTAAACAGTAGAGATCACATGCAATATGACCCAGAGCCGTATCTATGGCTCTGTTAGTATACAACAGCATCCTCTGCATAAACGCTAAAGTTCCCCCTTTAACTGCGACAGATTGTTGTTCAATCATGGAACAAGCTATGACACTAGGGGTTAGATCAGCATCCTGTAAGGTCACAACTTAAAGAAACATTATTCAGATGGGCTTGTGCAAAACCTTCAGAATTCCGCTTCTTACCCATCCCTGGAGTTGTTACTTCAGTCTCCATCTGAGCGTCCCAATCTTCCTCCAGATCTGGGGGTCCCATTCCAGCATCCCCATCTTCCTCCTGATATGAGGGTTCTGTCTTAATGAACACTGCATCGCCATTTTCATCTAATGATAAACATAGAAATTGCATCTTAGCCATCAGTTCATGTTGATAGTCATTACTACACAGTCAATTTTTGCTACATTGCAGCATCTTGTTGAAATGATTTGAAAACTTAGGCAGTATTATGTTGAAATTTATTGACATAAATTTGCAACAATGTACGTTAAGTACGGTGTCCACCTTGCATCCTTTGAAATGAGCAGTTCAAAGAAGCATGGATTGTCAACAAGAGTAAAATAATAGATACATCTCTTATACCGCAAAGATTGGTATTGTTCTGCCAAGGGTTTCAGTTGCACTTAAGCTGAAGAAATTGAACGTCACACACTAAAGAACTTGGGATGATGGCGTGTGGAACTTTATATATAATTCGTAATAATAATATTTTTCTTACAAATTGTTTACTTTCTGCAATACATATTTATTTGCATGGCACTATTATTATGCTTTCATACTGAATGCTCACAAATATTTATCATTTATTATAATATTCCACACAATTTGGGAGTTTTATTCTGTACCTGTTAATATATTTTTATTCATTCTGGTTATTAGATTTTCATGATCACCATGCGATGCTGGTTCCTTTGGAATGATTAACTGTAAAGGCTGTGTCCTCTTTGTTTGGTGACAGGTACTTGTGTCCAGAGCCTATAGAAAAGAAAGTTAAAATGACAATGCTTTCCTTGTTGTACATCCATGTTCATTCATAAGCAATCTATGGTTTTCCAATCTGAAATGACTCACTCAATTGGAAAGATTCTAAATTTGAGTTAAAAATGTTGAATTGGAAGCCACCTGATGTGTAAGTTGTAATCCATAAGCCCTTGCGGGTTTCTCCCACATTTGTGGTCGCTTAAACTACGTAAAAATAATTGCTGATTATTATTATTAGAATTTTCCTGGAAAAAATATGGTCACCTTACCCTAGGCCCTACACCAGTCTATCCCACGTTAGGATAAGGGGCTTCTTTACTATAATACTAAACTAGCCATACTAAAGTATAGACCAGTAGCCCTACAATAGTACCAGCTTATGTAACGTACTGTAGGCCTAAGGTATGACCAGTTTGATGCATTAACTTGACTAACTAATGAATGGGCATCTTCAAGCTGACTTTGGTGTAACAGTCACCTCATTTTCAAAAGCTCGAAGCTTAGACCAAGGTTTCGAGCACGTTCTCGTTCTCAATCGCAACTTCTCCCTCACACTCAAGCGGTGGGTTGCATGTAACTTAAATATTATTCAATCAGTATGGGTCTATGCTAGGCAGGATGCATTTAGGCTAGTTCTGCGAAATGTAACTTATTGCTTCACACTTGCCTTGGCGCCTAGCAGGACGCACGTCATATCATATCGATGCATTATTATAGTCCTGAGTAAAACAACAACAGGTTTTAAGTGTCATCAGTATATAATTAATGAATATTTATTGTAACCAAGCAGCTGCTGTGATATTTCTCGGCTGGATCTCACTTCTACTGCTGAAGGTATGGAAAGTCCATTCCCTTTAGTTTTATTTCGCTGTAACTTGAGCCTATTGAAACCTAATGGATTTAGCCACCTTGGTCAGAGATTTAACCTGTGTAAGCGCTATAATCTCTTCTGAATTACTTAGGCTGACCTCCCTTAACCCCTGCGGTAGGAGTAACATTCGGCTATAACTAGACCTGGCTAACTTTTGACTAACCTCGTCTAAGATCGTCAATTCTTGTGTATACATGTTACTTAGGTGTATAACATAGGCCTACAGTATGCTAGGTATTTTTTGGTTTAGGGCTACATTATACATAATCAGCTTTTCATATTTACTGTGGACATTTGCCTAGCTGTCAGGAAATATCTGTTGGTGTTGCAATCAGGGAAGGGAAGTAGCATTACATCTAGTTATGAGCTTTCATAGTAAAAATTTAGCATGAAATTCTAAACTGGTGAAAAATCATTATTGTCTGTACCGTATGTGTACTGGCACTGTACAATGTGAAACTTATGGAAGTTTATGACAGAAGTTAAAAAAGTCTGTAGTCACTACCTTTTGTCCCTCAAGATATCACTGTTTTAACTTTTAAGGTAACTATGGAAATAAAATCCTTGATCTTTTCTGATCCAGCAAAATAATAAATAATAAAATCTAGGCCAATAGCCATGACATAACAATAATATTGTTGAAATTACTAAACTGCAATAATTAAAATGTAACTAAAATTAAAATTTTATAGATTCTGATGTATAGTCTATTTGCCAGTACAGATTATGCCATGCTAATGTACAATCAATAATGTATGTTGCTTGAGTGTTACACAATGCATGTATGCAGCAAATTATTAAATAAGTTTGCTATCCATATATCTGGCACTATAGGAATATAAACATAAAACCTTTGTTACAATATTCAGTATTAATATTAAAATTATTGCTATTTGTCATACTTTGTAGGTTGTAATGGCAAGCTTAAGTGATGAAACAGCTATCAGACAAGATGAAGATGGTAAGTTTAATTATTGATTGACCATTCAAATTTTCTTTTAATATAATCTGTTAATGTGGTGTCCTATTATGAACTAAAACACTGTAGCTTAGAAGTGTTGTTAAAGGTATTTGACTTATACAGTACATCAAAACAAGTGCTCTCTTAATAAAGGTGACATCCCTTGCCCTATAATGGGGACTTTAAAGACCTATGAACACCTATGAACAACATTGTCCTAATCATTCTAATAGACATCACAAATTATGAATGTAGCTGCAATTCCCATAAAAATCCATCAAAGGTTGACCATTTTGCAAGTCTTTTCGTAATTCATGTTTATTTTATGATAACATTAGCTACAATAGGAGTGACTGCCTAATTTTCTGTCATGTTAGTCTGTTGTGTTTACAACTGTCATTTCAAGGACACTGAACACAGGTTTGTGGCCTAGCTAAGGCGATTTTTTTTAAAGTCATTTTATTGTCTTCTATGAAATGGGGACCATCACATTATTGAAATGGTATATATACAGTATGTGGTCTTGTGCGTGACATCTTTTAACCTTGAATGGATTTCATAGCTTATTGGTAAGCCTGTCTATAGTGATTTTTACAAGTGGAAGGTCTATTGTTTATTGTAAGAGGTGAAAGGTTGATGTCATGAGACTTTATGATGTCTTTAAAAGTGCAAGAAAAAAGGATGTTTATCACTTCCAGTCAACAACATTCAAACTACTTGCCCAATTGATGTTGAAATTAAATGTTCTTATACAAATTGGCAAGGAACCACATATGATACAGTAACCTGTTGGCCTTCTGGTTCTTCCATGTAGATTATTAAAGTTATATCCAGTGTTTACATGTAGCAGAGCTAACCAACGTTAATCCTTTTGGAAACAGATTAGAACCAAACAGGCATCTTAGTTTCTTAGTTGTGTGAACCATTCTGATATCATTCTGGATTTTACTAAGTCTGCAAGAAATAAAAATTAGAACATTAGTCTCACAAAGCCATATACCATTCAACATCACTGACATCAAAGGAAATAACAAGGTAGTCATTGAGTTGTTGTCCTCTCTTAACGGTTTGTATCACTGATCGAAGATCAAGAAAATGTCTTTTGCCTTTCTTCACAGACGACAGAGACACTGTTCATTCTGCAAAAAAGCTGAAGTTAAATCACAACAAAGAGAGACCAAAGCAAGAGAAGCACAAGTTTCCTACAACTCTGAAGGAATTCTTTTACCACTTCAATAAAAGTTAGTAAAGTTTGCTGTAGTTTAAATCTAGCTCTTCAATCAAACAATATTTTCTTGTATAAATTTTCTAGTTGTCGCAGTAACAAGAACAAAAGAAAAATTTGACTATTTTTCATAGTTTTAGTGATTAGAAACATCAGGCTTGAAAGGTCATCAGTGTTGTCCCAAAATATGCTAGATAGTCAGATTATGGTCACCCATGCTCAAGTTTTCAACACCAATTCTAATACCACCCTAAAGGTAGTTGTAATCCAGACTGAGCTATTACTACCACCCTAAAGGTAGTTAATATAATCCTGACAGATATTACTACCACTCCAAAAGGTCATTAATATAATCCAGATTGAGATATTACTACCACCCCAATAGGTTGTTAATATAATCCTAACTGAGATATTACTGCCACCCTAAAGGTAGTGATAATCCAGACTGAGATATTACTACCACCTCAAAAGGTTGTTAATATAATCCAGACAGTTATTTAGTAATATTTAACAATCCTCAAATGACTGTTAGAGATTTGGAGGTTTCAGAAGCTACGTCTAGTAATTTTACAGGGATAAGCTGAAATGTTTGTGATAATCTGGTGACTTGTAACAGCATCAACATCCTGGAACTATAGATATTAAATGTCTTTCATCTTGTTCTTTTCATCTTCCCAAATGCAGATGGCCAACTTAGACACATAGAGACAGGGGAACCATTTGAGTTTGTTGCCCGAGAGAATGACCACAGTTACAACCAGCAGAGGTATGAGGCTCTAGGAGAAGTCATCACTGAACATGTCTATAATCTCTTAGAAACAGAAGCAGGGCTGAAGAGAATACCAATTCCTGTAAGTTGGTCTAAGGTCCTTTTCATGGTTTTCCTGTATTATTGTAAAAACATCAAAGTAAATGAGCTAAAACCTGTAAATTTGATATCCACCCGACGTGAACTCTAAGTATTAAGCTTTTTGGCTACTCTCACATTAATATGTTTAGTGTCGTAAAATAACTGCCAGGTCGATATCATGATTGTTATAAAAAACAAAATAAAGTTAACACTTAGCACTTTCAGAGATGACACATCCAGATATAAATACTAGACAAAGTGATTAGGCTAAATCAATAGTCTTCATTTGATTTCACATTTTTGGATGGATCGGAGTAACTGCTGCAAACCAAATTTTGGTTTTAACAAGAGACCTTGTTCTACAATAGAACAAGGGAAGGTACATTTGCATAAAAATGTAAGAGAAATTCCTGAGATGAGAAATATCTGGCAAGTATAATGAACAAAAACCTGGTCACCACATGACCTCCCCCCCCCCCAACCCCCACTCACTCTTCTCCCTACCAGGTTGCTGTTGCTTATTATAAAATGAATCTATTTGATAGTTAAAAGAGGGTTTGACACATAGCTAACCATCTCAGGTGTATAGTAGTGCTGAAGTTGTACAATCTGTGCACAGAAAAGGCTTGAGGCACATGTACTGTATGATGTGCAATATGCAGAGACATCTACAGTATACTGAGAACATGTTGCATGACAGTGCTGTGTGTTTACTCTGTATAGTATGATAGACTAAGACTATAGCATAGTATCATAGACTAGCTATAGTGTAGTCTTTGCACCTACAATACATAGCAAACAGTCAGACACCTTATATGTTAGTTTTAGCACCTACAATACATAGCAAACAGTCAGTCACCTTATGTTAGTTTTAGCACCTACTGTTAATACATAGCAGGGAGTCAGCCACCCATGGTAGTCTTTGAACCTATATTATTGCTAACAAATAGCAAACAGTCAGTTGCCTTTGTTAGTCCTCAACAGGTTTGATATTGTTGCCCATAATAAATGCTGGCATTGGTGTCTGTAGCTGGGAATCACATGAAGCATGAAGCAATGAGATTGCATCCATTAAGCATCAATTGGTAGGATATTGAAAGACATAACTGGGATCTGTTAGACCTAAAGCTTGCAAGAAATATAATCTAATGGATTTAGCTGATATAGCATCATCAGTTATTAAAAAGGCCTTC
>JAIPMN010006271.1:0-10119 GCA_020650975.1 Apostichopus californicus
CATAAAGTATAAATCATTTTCTGTCTTAATGAAAGAGAAATTTACGATCAAAGAAACATTTCCAAAAGTTGATATTTATTGTACCTGAAAGTTTGGCATGAGTGGGTTGCCAAGGTCACAAATGATAATGTTATTGGTGTCATCTGCTGTACATGTCACTGATATTCCCTGTGAAAAACAAAAACAACAACATGAGAATGCTTATTACACTACATAACAAACTACTATTCCATGTAGGAGGTTCCTGTTGTGTACTGCCAGACCTAAAATCTGTACACAAAGTATCAGTGCCGTAAAGAAAATTATTCTGGATCATTCATTAATAAGCGTTGTCTGTTGGTAGTAGACAACAAGTTGACAGTGATGGATAATTTTTTAAATAAAAAAAAAAATAATTTTTTTTTTAAATAAATAAATTTTTAATAAATAAAATTTATTTATCTTCTGTGCTAGGTGAAATCCCCATCACAACATTTTATTCCTAACTCTAGATATGCTTGTTTGAAAGAGACTTTAATATTTTATGTTCGAAAGATCCTTCATTACTCCAGGAAATGGATCAGAGTAGGTTTAGTCTGTGATGTCATCATGACATGTTCCTCAGGTAAAAATAAATACCACTCAACAAAATCTTTTCTCATCTTTTATGCAGATTTTTAAGAGTGTTGTCAAATCTTTCCCATACTTTGACCACTTCAAGAGTTAGTTTATTGAGAACTCATAAGAGAAAATAGTCGCTAAGGGACACGATATCCTGATGCTTCATCCGTCGATCTTCTGCGAAACTCACGAGGGAGCTCGACTTTTTCCGTCGGATCAATACACTATAAAGTTCGGCCGTTAAATATTTCTCAGAGAGTAAAAATATGACTGCAGTATATAAAAGAGTCACTATAAGGCTTTCACTTTTTACCTGACGATTATTGCAAACCTGAACGTATGGAAATATTTGGTAAAAGCAAGGATAACGGCAGTATGAACATATTACACGGCGAGACATAGATTGGCAAGGTTTCTTTTTTTTAAAGTGTTTGTAATACTGAAGACTGCAATAAATGCTGGACAATTATCATAGACTACCCGCTGAGAATATCACCAATGCATAAATCCATTTCTTTCTGTAACCTTGTGACTTCTCAAAGACAAAGAAATGGGCATCTAATAACTGGAATGAAGTTATCATCATTTAGCCAACATTTACTGATATTTTGATAGTGTGTTTCTATAACATACATTTGATTCCAGTACTGGTTTAGAGAACATGGTTTGTGACAACAGGGGGACATAAACCCAAATACAGCTAGTATAATTTCCTAGAACACTACTTAAAGGAGGGTATGGGGTGGGGGGGGGGAGGGTTGGGGAGAAAGTGATGGGCTTCATAGATTGGAATCGGAGCAAAATATGCCTAGATATTACTGATAGTTTTTATAGTATACCTTAATTCTCTGCTGCAAAATATATTTGATTTTATTGAGGTAATTATTAAATTCTATAGCACATATTCACAAGAAACTACAAAAAAAAAAAAATAGCTTCCAACAATTCATGCAAAATTAATTTTCAGTTGCATAAGGCGTCTAGCAGCAAAGACATTTATGTGGCATATTTTTGGTTTCCTGGTCGGAAACATGATTTCCGGTTGAATCAGTGCATTTTTCTGTTTGGCATATACTGAATTTTCAGATGGCATATTTAAATCTCTTGGTGACACGTGGTCACTAGCTTACAAGTTGCTTCATATGAAACAATGATTTATCGACACTAAATCCGACAAAACATACTACTACACTTACCAGAGAATCTATGTTTTCTATTCTAACAAACTGTAGTCCGTCCGGAATGTAAGCTCTCAGCTTGGCTTGGAATGCATCTTCACCCGTGTTTGTTATATGCAAATTAAGGGTCACTAACTTCTCGGATCCCACTACGATGCTTGGGAGCGAGCTGGTAACGAAAAAATAAAAATTGTCCTTCATGTTAAATGGTTCCTCCTTTTAAGGAATGAAATGAACATGTCATCGTAAAAATAGACAGAAATTTACAACTGATTTCGAGCTGTTTTTGCTGTCGTTTGACTCAACCTTGTAAAAGTGGACTTCCCTTTCATCTAACTAAAGGGATCTATGTGATAACAACCATTTGGTTGCTCCTTAAATATTTTTTCTGTTATCATTGTATATCCTCCTGAAAATGAAATACACTGAAAAAAGTTTCCGATTTCTCTCTTTCTTATATTTTTATATTTCTTCCACTTTGAGCACCGCTGTAAAGTATTGCCCTTATTTTTCAACAAAAGCTATAAAACAGACAAAAAATTAAATTTATTTCTACCTCACTCAATGTTTATTCACCATTTTTGTCCTCTAGCAATAACTCAATAATTCAAAGACTTCCAACAAATTATTCAAAAAAAGACATTCAATCAAACCCCACGACAGAACATTTTTTGTTTTTTCGTTTTTTGATGTTTGCACAAAGCTGCGCTCCGTCGGAAGCCCGATTCCTACATGTGACCAAAATACAAAACAGAGACATAATTAAATTAGCTAAGTAAGTTGAGTAAGCCGGCAAGATTTGGAACACTGCGCATTAACTCATCCGAATCAAAAGACAAACCTCTCCTCGATTGCTTGTCAGCTGCCTCTCGAGTAAAGACGAAGATGCCAACAGAGTATTTCTTTCAATCTTAAAATATAAATATGAAGATATATATATATATATATTTATATATCTGCTAGGATTAAATTAAACTTACAACGTCGTATTCTTGATCACAAGATTCGGGACGCAAAGATTATCTTTACAGTTGTTGAGGATGAAGACCTGAAAAGATAAGTGGGAAGGAGGAAAAGAAAACAAAGAGAAAGGTTCCGTGATGACATCAAATATTTGAAGATCGATACGATGGAAACATTAATCAAACAATGTGTCACTGTCCCCCCTGAGAGAGTTTGGGTCTGGTCTTAGAGATGACAGGAGGGATAATGAAGAGAGGTAATGTGATTTTATATCTGTTGACTTTAATTTGATTGACGCTGCAAATGTGGACGAGGCTGACTCATAGACCTATAGCCAAAATGTACACAAAGGGACTATTTTATCAGATTGTGGATGAGAGTAAAAGACAAGTAAAATGGGTTTGAACATTTCATTTTAATCAGTTTTAATCATGTGTGAAGGTTATTTTGATATTTCTTTAATAAAATATCGACCGTGTGATGAAAAAAGAAAAAAAAGAAATTACTGCTACACACTGAATGCCTTCTACTCGGCAAGGCAGAAAAGCAAAAAAATATTTTTTTTAAAAACACTGTCGGGGAGCTGTGAGAAGATGTAGAAGGGAAGGGGCGGGGGGAGGTGTGGAAAGGGGGGGGGGGAGACAGGAGGTATGGTGCCAAATAACAATTTTGAGGTTTATTGTATCATTCATGCCATGAGCAAGGTACAAGTGGTTTCACAGTTTTGAGTTTGAGTTTTTAGAAGAGGGATGTCATATTTGTGGTGGCGTCTTTGCCATCCACATTTTTGCTGGATAGCAGTATCTGTAAATTATACAGGTAGTAGTTCTGCTACAATTTTTGCTTCAGTTACCCGACATATTCCAGTAACCTTGTGGATTACCATAATCAATTACCATATCCACATCGGCCTAATTTTATGAGACGATACTAACAGATACAACGTCACTATTTGACAAACGTCCTGGTTTACTTCACGTTAGTCTTGCTACTTTGAAATTCGGACCCCGTATTAAACTTTAATTTGTGGTTCACCGACATGAATGAGTGCATTGTGAATCTACAAGTGATATTGTTCTAAGTATGCACAAAAACAATGTAAGCAAAATTTCACACGATGGAAGCTATTGTCTTTGAACGAATAGCTTCTAACGACACAACAAAACAATGGTTATTCTTCTGTGAATTCAAAATACTTCCTCTCCACTAACTTTGGACAATGTATGCCACCAGAAACGAAACGAAAAAAAAAAAAATTATATGATGCAACATGGGGTTGAAAATAAAATTCTTGTGTACTGTCTGAACAAACTACTGACACTATTCTGAACAAGTAGTTGAAATCTATAGTCTTAAAGAATCATTATGTTGCCGAAACTTTATTAATGTTTCTGGCAACATGGAACAGATATTGCTCTTTAAATGTATATAAACCCGTCCACAATTCAGGGTAACTCAACATTCCACATCTCAAGGACAAATAAACAGTAAGGTCATTAAAGAAAAAGTTACTTTTAGAACATGTGCCACAATGAAATAACCATTTCCTTGAGTGTAAAGGTTTTTCTCATGCAAAGTAAGTCCCCTTGGAAATATCTAGAGTTGGTATCAAGATAATTGATAGGAGAATTGCACCTATCAATTTGGGAGAATATTTCGGTCTCCCCTGTCAAGCATTGGAATATCCCTTTTAAACAGTCTAGCCATAAGCAAGATGTCTCACTCACAGGTTGCCATGGTGATCTTACCTGCTTTGATGTCATTGACTGTGATGAATAGCCTAGTATTGGTTCCAGTTCATACTGCTGAGTGTTGGAATTCTCCAAAGCGTATTCCACCGACACTTGAATTGGTGCCAACTTCTCGACAATGTTTGGCTGTGAAAGAAAGAAAGAAAGAAAGAGGAAAAGATAAAGGGCACAGAATTTAAAAAAAAATAATAATTATGAAATAGTTAACTCCATTAACAAGAAATTTTTTTTGGACGCAATCTTTTGGGATAAATTCTTAATAAAACCAAGGGAAGAAAGTAAGTTGGATGAGATAACTGGCATGCTACAGAGCTGTTTCTGAAATTTGGATGAAAGGGCCAACTGATGAAATATGCAGGCAAAGCCTTTTCTTGATTCCTGTCTGGCATAAATGGAACCAGAATGTTCTGTAGACACAAGTGATTGGGAGAACGGGAGGGTGGGGGCGGGGGGGAGGGGTGGGGGAGGGGATGAGGTGGTAGTTACTATTAGACAAACAGGATTCATGTCCACTTCATTGCCTATATTGTCAAACTCTTATATTTTGTTTCTCTCTGCAGCTATAAAAGAATTCTCGTCCTAGTGTCGCACTCGCAAGACTTTTTGAATGGCGTCTGCACAAACATTATACACGTCAACAAAAACCAGTTGAAATTCTATGGGGTGAAGGCATCGATCCTCTTTTTTATCCACCCCCAGAGGGCATTGTGGTCAAGTGGTTAAGGCAGTGGACTTGTGATCTAAGGATTACAGGTTCGAGCCCTGGCCAGATCATTGCGTTGTGTCCTTTGGCAAGGCACTTTATCTCCATTGCCTCTCTTCACCCAGGTGTATAAATGGGGACTTGCGAGGTGACTTGTAAATATAGTTGCGTGCGCCTGTTTGTGGCTGCACCCTATGGGAAGTCCCCCAGGGGACATGTGGCTGTGGTGCACTGTGGTGCCCCAGGAGAGATTGTTTGAATTGTGCACACTTTACCAATGACCAGGGTTAAGTACAGACTTTATTTGTAAGTTGCGCTATATAAGAACTGTTAATTATTATTTCAGATCACCAAAAGGAATCTGTCATGACAACTACAACAAATGGAACGGGAAAAGAGACTTGGCAGAGAGAGAGTGTACCTTAACGTAAGCTGTTTCTGAAAGACACTCTTGTTGTCCCTTGGGTAGTACTGTTGCCTGTGTCAAGGAAGGCTCATCTGTTGCTCCTTCGTTATAGAAGAGCACCCTGGATCCCAGGGTATATAGGGTGTCTAGCTTAATTTTATAGATGATTCCTAAAAATCAAAAGAAAAAAGAGGATAAAAAATAAAAAAAAAAATTACCGACAGTCTGAAATGCTCCTTTAAGGTAAAGTCGATGCTGAGTGTTGGTTGATTCCTCGATCCCACTTTGCACTTGTTTATGGAAATCTTTCATTTAAAATCCTCCAAACTAAACCAAAAGCTTAACCAGAAACACACACGACTCGGGCACCCCGCGGATGACATTGGACACTCTTCATCCGTGACAATTTTTGTATATATGTTATTTGAGGCCACAGACGTCCTATGGTTCTCCATAGAGATTTGCATCTCTTCTGATGAGTAGGGGGAAATAATCTGTTGTTGTAGGTTAAGTAGTTCAGCCACTTTGATTGATGACCTTCTGATGTTTAAAGGGTCATTACTCAAACTTAAATTGGTGCAGAAAATACAACCTACATACCTAGCTGTGGTTTTCAACGGTCAACAATGTATCACAATTAAATCTGAGCATTCGGGCATTATATTTAACTTGTAATTCCCAAACTTGGCCGAGGATATAAAGTCCGTCTCGATCGGTTTGCGACAGACGGCCTTAACTTACCTAATGTATTGGGAATGTAACTTCCACTGTAACTGAAACACAAATTCACTTGAAAACTGGAGACAAAGAAGGACAAAAAAAATGAAAAACAATATCAGTTTCAAGAACGTAACCTCTCTCTCTCTTTTGGTGTTACATTACAAACGCCAGATGTTTCTTCAAGGCTCTGTAGAAACTATCTTTGAATAATTACATACAACTGATGCTTTTAAGCCAGATGATGTCAGAATACCACAGAGAATTCTGAAATGCTATCCGAAATTTATGTTTGTAAAAAAAAAAGAAATAAAAAAAAAAGAAGAATTCATGAAAATATGGGGCTAAACCAGAGTGATACCTGATGTTTCTGCTTAGAAACTTCCCCCCCCCCCCCGACGAAATGCCACCGGGGCCTTCTATGTAAAGGTCTCATAAATTCATGGGTGGAGAAGTGTCTCTATGGAAACCAGGCATGCTTTAGAGGGGGCCCTCTCTCATCATGGCATTGCACTGTTGATTTACCGTTTAACCATTATCAGAAAGTTCGATACTACATACAGTTGATACCAGAGCAAAAAACTGCATAATGTTCAGCCAGACAAGTGCATAGTAATAACACAATGATGATGTCATGACTTTACCTAGTAACCAAGTCTTTGATATTTACTTAGTAACCCATGATGTCTGACCTAGTGACATAAATTTGCATATTCAAACTTTTACCTCGAAACCATGGTACCGTCAGATAGCTGCAGATTCTTCTGGTCGAGGTCAAGTCCCTCTGGTGTTAAGGTCAGCTCTGGTGATATGTGGACTACAGGTCGAGCTCTGCAAAAAATCGAGTCGAAATTGGCCAATTTTGTAAAGATACGCCCAAGATTGTGCAAAGTTAGTTCGTTTCGAAGATTGACATGAAGTGTACCGGCCGTGCGGGTGAGAAAACCATCACTCTCAGGCAACGGACGGAACGAAAATGCTCTATACCGAGCTTCCGTAGAAGCAAGACCGCATTATCCATAGGTTGAATGTGAATGTCGAATATGTTTACAAGTAAGAGATTTGCCTTATTTAAATTTGAATTCTAGCAACTTAATAACTATCCGTACGTAAGACCAGTTTAGCATATTCAATCAAATATATCCACACAATTTTGAATGAAACAAGATTTTTAGGTTTTCAGACATACAAACAATCTCTTGAGAAACTTGGCACTTTTTACTAATCATCGCCGCTGAAGATCAATTTTGATCACAAATGTGAAGAGAACAACTAGTGGAATGGAAGTCACTTATTCTATTACGTACATTCACCCCCCCCCCTCCTCACCAACCCACCCTCCTTCAATACCACATTTGCATATATGCAAATGAAATAGGTTTGAAACAAAAAGGTTCCCGTTGGTCTTTACCATGTTTACATGTTTTTCAAAACCGACTAACAGACAGGAATATTAAAAAAAATGTAAGCGGTAAACTCCTTTTCGTACGGAAAGACGTTCACACAGCTGACATGAAGAAGAGTGGATTACCTGAAGAGGGCCACAAAGGAAGATTCATGTGAACCAATCAGGAGATCTGTAAGAAAGAGAAGACGGCGAGGAAGTAAATTAATGACAGGTTTCCTTACGACTGTCTCTGACAAGAGTATCTAATCGAATCAACTTGACAGGAATCGGAACGAGATTGCTGGGTGTATCACGAAGATACAATACCTATACAGCCTCACGACACTTGCGAATAATTCATTTCCGTTAATCTCATGCAATTACAGATGTCGAGGAGTATCAGACTACTAGAAATACTGTATTAGAATTAGAGATGGAAGAAGGTAAAGATATGGCATGTTCTCTTAAACTTGAGAGGAGAATAAGTGTTCCATCAGCGGGAACCTATGACACCTTCCTGAAATACGTAACCCTAGCAACAACGTTGTACATTTCATTCTAAGAGCGTGAAATCCTACTGCGTGCATGGTTGCAACATTTATACAGGTTGCAACACACACTGTAGTATGTACTCAACATTAGAGTGCAGTTAAGTGTGTAGTGACAGATATATATATCCCTCGCCTGACTTCCATCGCAATGTTCCCTCCCTCTCCCCCTCCCCTCACCCCATGCAAACCTCCTCTGAAAGGAATGATATCAAAGATTAAAATATATGAAATAAACAGCAAAATATCTAGTTTGATATTATCTGTGGTGGCATTTTCAAGGCTTCTTCCTTCAGCCCAGTTTGACGTGCTATATAGAACCTACTGAACGGTGCAATCGTATTCGGTCATCTCGTATACACAAACAGAATTTCATTCTGTGTTCGACAATACGATCACTCCGTTGGAGGGGAATTCATAACCATACTGCTTAGGCTAGGGATGTCAAAGCAGTTTAACCAGATAATGCAATTAGTATTAAATCAAATATACAATTACTATATTGTTCCTCTCCCCTTTCTACATCCCATCCCAACTCCTGACCAAGTGTTGGGTACACCTTGCCAAACAAATTTTATTTTGGTCCTGCCCAACCCCTCCCCCAACCAAATCCTCCTCCTCCCCACCCCCCCCTCCATGTTGCTTCATTTTCTCACCTGGATAATTGTTCCCGTCTGCATCCATATTTCCATCTAAGGAGAATCCAAATGTTTTGATATTACTAAGACCGAGATCTGTCGGTGATAAAACCTACAAAAAAAAAGAGAATCAAATTTCCTTAATATCAATCTGATATTTTTGGTCTTATTATAACTTTTTGGATCTTTCTGACCGAGGACATGCAAGGTGTTTGGCAAGGTCAGAAGAACAGGTCGATGAGATCTACGTGGGTAGAGACCATCAACCTGATATTAAATCACATTTTTCCGAACATTTTTCAATCCAAAACAGAAAATAATTTTGGGTCAAAAGACTGATATATAAATTTTACCGTTTTGCACATGCAAACAAAATTGGTGCAAAAGGATGTCCTCTTTAAGTTTAGCTTTCCTAATACATTCTGATGGATTAAAATAAAAACTGTGAGTATGATAAGATGATATCTTTATTATTATTTAGTGGAATAAGACATGGTAACATGCCAATTGTGATAAAAGTTTAAATTTCACAAATACAGCTTGAGCAAATTCAATCTACAATCCTCCTCAATCTACAGATAGATTGGTTTACATGTCTTTTTCGATGTGACCGTCATCTCTTGAGTGTCAACGTCTAAGTCAATCAAAGAGGCTACAATCACAATGTTGGTTCCCTTTTGAATAGCTATAAACTGAGAAATGGAACCACAAATTTAAGATATAAATGAAAAACCAAAAAAAACCCCCAAAAGAACACAACATACTTTAATGATAACACAAGCCTAAGACAAAGAAAACATATTAAAAACAGAACAACAACAACACTGAAGATTGAACACAAGATCTACTAGCATAACAGAAACCTGAATCAAATCCTTAGAAGATAAAAGTTGGTATTTTAGATGAATCTATATATTTTCAAATGTAAACTGCCTGCTAGAAGTTATAAAAGTACTTATTGAGTTGGGGGGGGGGGGAACTAATACGAAAGCTTCACTCCTTTTCCTGTCAAAATTGTATATAATCAGATCAACATTTGGGAACACTCTATTGAAATATTCAAATCCTTGAATCATAAATTCTATTAACTGTCTTTTTTTTCTCTTTTCCTTACCTGAGACGGGTGTAAAACTAATCCAGAAGAATTTCCATTAAATATATAAACACTCCCTTCACCATTGGGACCACCGTATGGAGCACCGACAGCAATATCTGTGGGGGGGGGGGG
>JAIPMN010006272.1:0-13855 GCA_020650975.1 Apostichopus californicus
TATATAATATGTTATATAATATAATATATAAAATATATAATATACATATAGACAAAGAATAATAAAATAAAGCACTGAAGATGTTTCACCTTACATAACCTTCATTGTATTTCCAACGAGACTATAGGTTATAGAGCGATTATGTTAGCAAACAATAGAAGTTGACGAAGGCCTCATTTTTGCGACTTCATACTCTAATTAAAATCTCAGATTGAACATAATAAAAAGGAATTAATAAATAATAAGTATACCGGGTATTGCCCAATATTTATATGTAAAGTCGGATAGAAAATTAAACGTTAATTTTTTTTCTGTTTCGTATAAGGAAGTTACTTGAAATAACAAAGGCACTCGTGTCTGACAAAGAAATTTAATTAGCGAGGTATTCATTTGAACCGTTAACTGTTGATTAAGCTGGTTTTGAACACTTAACAATAACAAAGGGTAACAATAATAAATCTTGCATTCGATTTTCATGCATAGTCGTCGCTTAATTGCGATGTGACTGGTTTCGAAATGTAGTTCCTCTGAAAATTTCCATCTAAAACTCATTTTGAGAAGAATTGGTTCGAAAGTGAACCTATTTTACCTGTTTTTTAAAAAATTAATTAAGCTGATAGATTAATTATAGAAAGGAAAGTTAGCAGAATTTAAGTGCCTTTTACTTTTAATCTTGTTGACATATATTAATTTCTTGTAGCTGGTGGTATTTATGATAATGATTTCCAATATACAGAAAGTTAATCAATTTTTTTTGGTTGGTATATTGTACCAACTTTTGAGTCAATTTGTAAGATTAATATTTTCTAAGCATCCTGGTTTATTGCACTTCCAGTAAATTCGACGTTTTGTATCTAAAGTGAACTTGAAGCAAACAAGTATGATACAATTCATAGCAACACAATGAGAAATTGTTAAGCTGTTTTTTTTCTTTCAAATTACTTCCAATTTCATACTTAAACATGGGAATTCATCTCAATATGAACACAGTACATGCAGGCATTGGTAGGCATTTTTTGTTAACTTTACAACCCCTTTCAATTCCAAGCTCAAATCAACAAAGTGATTTCTTTTTAGAGAAACAAACCATTTTGCTGCCATTGTGCAACTATGACATCACACCTCATGTTTTCTTAGTTCAAGTTCACTCATAGTACGGTATGTGACAAGTTTAGTTAGCAACATATCATTAATGCTTATGTAGGAATTGCTTGCAAATTTCACTAGAATTTGTTCTTCTTTCTTGAGTCAAAAGCGGAATTTTCTTTTAATTAAGGTTGGAATTAACAGTTGACACTAATTCCTACAAAGTTGAGAAAAATTACCAATTTTGGGGTGATCATTTGCAGAAAATATTGTTTCAAAAAAATATTTTACTGTTATTATACATGTACGTGCTAAACTGATTACAAGTTCTTCAAAAGTGTGGAAAGTGCAGTTTATTTGGAGAAAAAAATATTGAGCCTACATCTCAATTTGGTAAGATGCATATATATTTATGTTCTTGTTTAGAATAAAATCTGCATTTTTAGAGTTTACCTCGTTGCAACTTTGATTCATTATTGGCTACTTTTGGAAACTTCTGCCAACTATTTCCAATGTATATTTTCATTTCAAAGTAAGAACTAAAATTTAGTTAGCCCATATTTCAATGAATTCTTTTTTATTAAATGTTGTACAACCTTTATTGAAAGATGAAGTAGACTTTTATTTATCGATATACTACGTGTTTTGGCTCGTACTTCAGTTATACGAGTTATGAAAACAACAAGGAAAATATGTTAGTCACACAGATATGTTACAAAATCGACCAAAGTGATACATCAAACATACATATGGAGCGCCGTTTGTGTAACCTTATTACGTGCATATAAACTCATGGTTAAGGAACTATTTCGCGCACTGATGTAAACTCATTACACGTCTATATATGTCAACTCATTAGTACGTCTATGTAAAGTCATTATATGTCCATGTAAAACTTTGTTCATTGATGTCAACTCATGACATCTGCATGTAATCTCATTACACGATATAAAACATTTACGTGTAAACTTCTTTTACTGTGTAAAGTCATTATGCAGTGTAAAGGGTCATTTTGTTATGTCAACACATTATTGCCTTAACTCATTTCGTCGCAGCATTATGCAGAGATGACAGTCCGTATCAGCCAATCAAAACACTGAGAACGAAAGCGCGGCTTACTATGTGTACATGATGATACCCTACCATACTATAGACACTGCGTAAAACACACGTTGTATATACAGGCCTACCTGCGGTCACTAAGTGCGTGGTTTACACAGACCCTGTAACCGATATGGAAAAGGTTATTGCTGAGCCAATTTGCTCGAAAACATTTCGGATGACATTTTAGGATTTATCTAAACGTCGGCATAAGGCCACTGTTTGAGAGACAAACGTAGGCTACTTACTACCGTTTATTAATTACATGGTTGATGGAATGGTTAACAGTCAGGGTTGTAAATTCGGACCGGGGTGAAGGGAGGGGTGGGGTCACATGAAGTCAGATATACCCTTTTCTCTCGTATAGCGATTTCGATATGCAGGTACAAGCTTTTTTTATATCTTTTTTCTATGTGGTAGGTGGAGGGGTTAGGGATCGATTTGAAGTTGACATCAGAAATGTCAACTTTTCGATTCATCTGACGATTATTTTGTATACGTAAAAGTGCTTAAAAGTGCTTAAATGATCATAAATTCCTAAACCAGATAGGCTAAGGTTTGTGAAGTTTGCAACTGACTTTTGTCGTTCATGATTTTCTGACTTACGTAGTTTTCTATTAGTTATATATTTATATATTTTGTTTTATATGAGTTGCCTAATTTTGGTCTGCAACATCTACAACAAATTACTAATAAACCTCCCCCCCCCCCTTGATTTTGTTTCTGGTAAGAGGGGCTAAGATTCAAAGTTATGCTATAATTTCCAAAATTTAATTACATTTGTATAATAGGCTACAAGCTGTTACTTCCTTCAGCGTGTGTTATCAAACCCTGCCCGCCCGGTGGCGCCGGCTATGTGTGGAATATACCTGTCAAAAATTTACTGAGCAATAATATGAAGCATAAAAAAAAAAAAAAAAAAAAAAAAAAAATTGTACTATTAAACCTATACTATATATATTAACCATTCAATATTAATTTCATCATTGATACTTCAAGTAGGTTTGTTTCCGTATAGACGTTCATTTTACTTAAAACTTGTCCATTAACTTTTTGCAAATTAATATCTTTAATTGATATGAAATAAGCTGTTTCAATTGTTAGTTTCGGTTTTTGTTTTGTAGCTATATTTCAGCACATACAACGAGTGCAAATATGGTCTCATTCATCTAGATAAGATGAAACTATGATGTACTTGAAAAGGTCGATTCCTCGTACGTTGACACCATGCTTTTGATAGAAGGTTTTGAAAATACAGCACTGGTTATGAAAAAATGTAAATATGCATTTAAAGAAAAATTGGCCTCACTCTAAAATTTTAATTATCGTATTACACTTTATAACACGAGTTTTGTTAACTATAACAAAATGAAAACAAATTGCTGTAACAATCTCATCGTTTAGAATGAGTTTAGCATTGAAACAGTAGCCATTCATACAAGAGGTATTATAGGCTATTTATATTGATGCATTAACTTAAAAAACGAACTTGAAGTGTAGGATGTGTTAACATCATTGCAAGATCAATATAAAGAACGTTTAATTAACTAATATATCACATATCGAAAGAGGTTTTGAAGTTGAGCTTGTTACCCCCTTTCACCCTTCTACAAAGCATTTGTTTTATGCCCAGGGCTTCTCATTAGCATATTCATGAGCTATACTGACTCAACCCTCGTAACACGAGGACTATTTTTTATGCTACATTTACTTCCTGATAGGCGCTCTTATCCTTCGGAGTCGCCCTCGACGGCTAAAAGTATCCTTTTTTTTTGGCCAAAGAATTCATCACACATTATTGAGTGATAACCAAAAAAAAAGTCAACGTGAAGATAATTTCTAACATACATATTTCAGTTGGTTAGGCTTTACATCTACGCCTCCATTATAAAGTAAGTAATAACACGGTAGGTTACTTACAATAAAAAATGACATATTTTTGTATAAAATGTACTGGTTCTCAAAAAAGTACAAAGGAACCAATATAAAAATATTATTCTTATTTTTCTCCAGCTTTTCTCTTTCTTTCGGTTTTTATGAAAATTCGTATTTTTTTGCTTGTTTGTGGAGATATGTGGTACTTTTGATTATTCAATGGTGTCATGTTCGATAATCATGTATAATTTGCTGTTGACTATGTTTGGTATTCTTTTAACATTAAGAAGAACTTTTGAATACAATTGGATTTTTTTGTTTTTATGCAATTGAAGCGTTCAACATGAAGATATAGAAAATAATAAAAAAAAAAAGGAAAAAAAGAAAATATGATGTGATATGAATTTGCGCTTTATCATAACTGTTTTTATTTTACTGTAGTTGTGATCATTACTTCTGTAGATAACTTATAGAATGAATAATAATTCAAACTGGTTTGATTTCCTTTATCTCTATTTTAATTAAAGTACGGCGAGAATATATTGATATTAAACCAAACCAGGATTGTAATTCAACTTGAACTGTATTAAGATTAACGCGTTCTTTTTACAGATATTTTGGTGGTAATTCAAAGATATTTTGAATAATCACATTCATGCAGTTAGCAGAGTGTATATATAAATGGTCGACTCGGCTGCGCTGTCATTTTTTATGAGAGGGTGGTGTGTTTGGGGAATATAGTAGGGTGGGGGAGGGGGTTTAAGTCTCAACAAAACGCATACTTAATCACAGGAGATGATAATGGAATTATCTAACATTATTCAAGATGAAAAACTGTATTGAACGTTGAATGGGTTTAATTTATACTTCCATATCAATTCCCTAGCGCTCTTCCTTATGCAGCGGCGGAAAGTCACAACAGTTACTTCCCACACCTCCCGTTGACTTACTGTTGGGCCATGTTTTTCTTCACCGATAACAGTTCTTTCCTCATTTCATTACACTTTGTCTAAAACATCTTTTGAAAGGTGGAATAAATCTCTTCATATCTCAGTTGTTTTCTAGTTTCTATTTAGCATGGCACAATCGGACTTTGGGGGTTAAAAAATGTAGAAATACGTAACTTTTGAAAACCAAAAGTCACACGTAAAACACACATGGCAACATATAGCGTCGTCTGGCTTTTGAAACTCCCATTTTTGAAAGTTCAATTGTGTCTCTATAACACTGGCCCTCCTCTTTGTCTAAATTGAATATGCATTACAAATGAGTGACAGATTCTGTACATATAAAAATTATTGTGATTGGTTTAAGTTTTCAATCGGACCTAGAGGTAACAAATGAGAGTCATCGTTAGAAAATATCGACCTTCTTGCCCAACCTCGAGAGACGCTATTGTAGACGCCCGCGTGGTAGCGTCTAGTATAGGGGACTGTAACTACGCACTGTTTAATCGTTTGGGTATAATTGTTTTGAATTTTGTTGCTGTACCATTTAGAACTCACAATCAGTTTAAAAGAACATTAATTGGTAGTTTAATCTACCCAAAATTTCCATATACATTGAAAATGCAATAGTTTGCGTCACAGCAATTTAAAAAAAAACCCACAACAGAATGGATCAGTCCAATCTTCCTGACCGCGTTGATCCACAGCGCTCACGTTAGGTAGCGATGAGTCACACTTTATCCTTCAAAGAGCTTATATTGCAGTACTTTTTAGTGTCGTTTTTGGGGGTGAAGGAATTGATATGATTGTGTTTATTATACATTTATTCGAAATTTTATCGATGAGAGAATTATAAGTTCGTTCACCTTAGAGAACTTTCAGTCTGTAAATCTTGAAAATGTGCATTTTTTTAAACATTCCCTTGACACCAGAACTTATGCCCACCCCCTCTCCATCCCCCTTTCCCACCCTCACCCTCACCAGAAGCATAAGTGAATGTGTAACTGCATTGAAACACCTTTCTGTTATGACTTCTGTGGGAAAGAATTGAGGCTCTATAGATGATTACTCTTTTTTTTTTATCGTACCCGCATTTGCATAACTATAGAGACGTTAATAGCATTCAAATTGGTTTAAATTTATTCAAAAATATCTGTTGTTATTGGTAAAGATCCTTCGGTAATTGCACATCGATTTTTCGATTGATGACTCATGCATGAAGGTATAAGAGAAGACATTCTCTTACCAACAGGTACGGGGCACGAGTGGGAAAAAAAGCTAAGGCGATACGTTACTTGTTGTTACATGTTACAGAATCTTAATCTGTATGCGTCATTTAGCGTGCATTAATCCCTACTTCAGATCCCACTTTGAACATGGCTCTGCAAACCTCTTTAGAATTGCAGATTTCGTCCTTTTTATCTGTCTTTCTTTTCTTCTCCTGTGTTACATCTTTCTTTAAATGAAGCAAACCACTTCCTCTTTTGCTTATTCTTCTTTTTATTTCTTTCTTACTTTTTTCTCATCTTCTTCTTCTTCTGCTGGGAGGATAGCAAGAAGAAGAAGAAGAATAATAAGAAGAAGAAGTAGAAGTAGAAAGAAAGAAAGATGACTTTAAAAGAAATCAGGGGGAAAGGTAAATGAAGGCGGGAAATATGAGAATCTTTTCAAGTACATTCCGTTTGTCTTTGACTGTCAGATTCTTGAGTACTTCGCGTCACAAACTTTATGACTTTTCTCTCAGCCTACATGTCGTCGCTTTCTAGCGAAATCAAAGAACAAGAAAAAAGCAAGAAAAGAAAAAAAAGGGCAGCCAAAAAGAAAAAAGGAAAAAAATCGATCAATCAAAGACCTTTTCTTTCTAAATAAAAAAAAAACTTGGCGAGTTGTTATTAGGAAAGGCCTGGAAACGGGAAGCAATTTGGTCTCTTTTTTTTCTCTCTCTCTTTTCTAACGGAGCATTTAGAGACTACGTGTACTGTTAGGAAAGGCTAGCCGCTGGCATTTCCTTTTGTTTGATCTCGTTGTGCGTTTCTTTTTTCCTTCTTTTTTGGCTGTGTTTCTAATTTACCTCCTCTCGTACCAGTGACTTTACCTAGAGGTTAAAATACAATGAGCGATATTAAGCGATTCTTTCCTCTCAGGTTGTTGATGGAAACTGATCAAGTAACCGTCAATGTCAAAAAGACAGTTTGATGGCTTCTTCTTGTAAGCTCTCGTTTTTTTGTTGTTGATAAGGCTTTAATCTTAACAGCTTAAAGGGGCATTATAGCACTATCAGTGTTAAGTCAAAATGATGGTATTTGTTTTGGGCTAAATTGAATTTCAATAAAGCTCATTTCTGATTTTTTTTTTTAAACAGACGTGGGACAAACTTTTTCCGGGTGCATCAAATATTCACGCGTGCCCTTCACAGCGGTTTGATATATTTTTGGTTGTCAATACATGATATAATTTTCAATAATGCAAGAAGATATTTTTATTTTATTTTTTGGGTAACAAATGAAATGAAAAGAAAAAGTAGAGAGAACCAGTGTTTTGCTTGCAATTGCAACAGCAATGCAAAGTGAATTTTGGTTATGAGATTTGTTGACGTTTTCAAAAGTTATTAATATTAGTGAAAACGATCGCTTTATGTGGTGCTCTTAAAAAAAATTTCAGAAGATAAAATAAAGAGGGGGATGCAATAATTTAACCTGTTAAAATTTAAACAACTTAAAATTTAATTAAAAGACATAATCTTCCCCTCATTTGTTTCAACCGAATTAATTGCAATTTTAAATTGACTTTTGGCAAGTTTTAAAAGTCATTCCAATTTTAAATTCATTCATAATTAGTTGGACGAAATATCAACTTCTTAAACCTCTTAAATTACTATGTCATTATTATCGAGTTCCCCAACAATTTAACAATTTGAAAAACATGTTTGATCAACACCTTGTTCCACTTTACAATTTCCATTTTATTAGATCAATTTCACATTTGGCCGTATACAAAGTTCCGAGTCGTTTATATAAAGAAATAACATGTTCATTAGGAGTTGGACATTGAAAGATCTTCAGTCAACGAATAATTCATAAATTTAAATCAATTTGATTAAATTTCGTCGCCCAAACGTGTTTTTATTCCACATTAATATCAATCAAACGTAGTTCGCAAGTTGTTAATGCTGAAAATGTCTTTAAAATAACAGATATTTCAAATGAATGAAGCAGTTTCAATATTCGCAATATATATAATTAGCCAATGATATCTCAATAGATAGAAAAGGGTTATCATGTTGCGGGCAGACATTAAGTAATCAAATATTTGAATTCCAACCAACTTTAAATTAGATTTATAATGAGATTTATGTATGCAAAGGTAATACATATTCATATTGAATTAAATGTTAGCCAAATCTTTGTTTTGAAACGAATAATTTAACAATGAGTGCATGACATTAGCCAGCTCTCCAATCCCATTTTCTAAAGTACTCTTATATAAACTTTCAACAATGTTGGTGGTGAGGAGGGGGGGGGGGAGACCATTTCGTTACATCACTATGTACCATGAAATTAACTTGAAAATATAATAAAACCAAAAGCAACGTTACTATTTTATTCGGAACATTGTCTATGTATGGTTTGGGAACTTACAGGAAATAGGAAAATTTACTGTATTTTTTGGGTCATTTTTTGTTTGTTTCAATTATCCAACTCATAGGTTTGTATTTTAGATGTTTATTCGAAAAGGTCAATTGCCCTATTCAAATGAAATGATATTAATGCCAATATTATAACTATTATAGATTTTACCTTTCAGCTCATTAATCGATAAATGAAATTAATTAAATAATGACAACTATTAGAAAAGAGATCATCTCTTTTCAAAAGTGCGGACTTTTTCAACTATTTAGAAATTTAAAAAGAGGATGAAAATAAGATAAAAACGTTCAGATAACTAAATCTTCGAACTTCCTTGATACAATATAAAAAACCGATCGCCAATTGAAAAACAAATTGCATTGAATATTAAGGTTTCCTCTTTTCTTAAGTTTTGAATTTAATTAAATGTAATTTAGTTAAATATTCAAATAACTTTTTAAACTGTAATTATTATTTTTTCCTCCATTTTGTGATAACTTCAGTAAAATGAACAAACTTCTTACTTTCATAAAAGATGCTTCAAATTATATAAACGCCATAACACAACAGTTTTTTAAACTGTAATTAATAACAATGAACGAATGGGGTAAAATGAATAAACAAAGGAATGAATGATTGAACAAATAAATTATTAAACCAATGAAAAATTCACGGATGAATGAAAGAATGGATGTATGAATAAACGAATGAATAAATTAATAAATATCAAAATACTCTGTATTTAATTCTGAGGTTTAATGATACAAATAAATATTCATATATTTTTTTTATCCTTAAAAATTCATACGAATTCGTTACGCTGATTCGATGACAAAATTGCAAGTCTTTCCATCAAGCCAACTTTTAGCATTAATTTTGGCGTTAATTTTCCTCATAAAAAAAGAAAGAAGATTGAAATTTATAAAAAAAAAAAAAAAGTCAATCGCTAGCAAATAAAAAATATCGCCTGCAGTTGTATTTGTCGAGACTCTTTTAATGACAGTATGCCATACTTTAAGTGAACTTAACCAGCCGAGTTTAAACACATAAATTGCACTGGTTCCCAGAAACCAAAAAAAAGAGAAAAGAATTCAACATTCATAGTTATTGGTCGGGATTTGTTTCCTCCCGACCGAACAAATCTTACACGGGGTTTAATGATGCGTTCAATAATTTTTCCTCAGGGAATATTTCTTGATCATCATCATCATCACCCGTATTCTAACTCACACAAAAAGCACCATATTGAAAAAAATTCAAACATCGCTATGTAGATCCGTCTTCTTATATATTTTTTTCTTCTTCTCCTTTATCGGTCGGGAGGTTGCTTGTGATCAAGGATATTTTTTTAAACTGTCAGTAATGTATTCATGATAAAAGATTACCAAAGACTGGTAAAATGACAGCAATACGCTACAAATAAATAAAAAAGAATAAAAAAATATTTTTTTGCGCTGCGATTGCAATAAAAAAAAAAGGAAAAAAAAAAGATGTGTTAATTTCAAAGCTATACTTAAAAGGCAGAGAGCGCCGATTTTTGCTCTCTCTTGTACGAAGCCGACGATTTAACATGTGTCGTACGACAGGCGATAATTAGTCACGCCCGCGTGCCATCGAAGCGAATCACTTGTACTGGTGAGCTGGAGGGTTCGTACACAGATCGGAAAGAATCGCGTTTAAGGAAAAAAAAAGAGAGAAGAAAAAAAAATACACGCTATGAAGAAGGAAAAAAGAAAAAAAAAACTCAAATGGATGACTGAAGTTTACGCTCGATTTCCTGAATATACAAAATATAGCATTATTCGGTGACTTATCTGCCTCTTTGCTTGATCTTCGTACTAAGTGCTACTCAACAGCGAGTCTTTACGCCAATTATCTTATACAAGACAGGTCCACAAACAGCAAACTTTCCTTTTCTTTTCGCTCAATGATAATGCTGTCATTTCTTCTCTGTTTTTTTTTATATTTCTTTCTTTTAAACATCTCCTCTCTCTCTCTCTTTTTACTGCCTCTCTCTCTCTCTTTTACTTTTATCTCTTTCTTTACTTTATTCGTCTTCTTCTTCTTCTTCTTTTCTTAAATCATGACTTGTTTTGTTTTTTTACACTTTTTGGATTTAATGCTTACGTCGCTGATGATGTGTTTGATATTTTTTCTTTATTTCTTTTCTTTATTCTTCTACCTTGTAAATCTTCTAGTGGCAATGGCCAACTAAATAGGAAATGTGTGATGTGAAAAGGCCGAAGTTAAGAGTTTTTTTTTTTTTTTTTGGTTGTTGAATGTGTGTAAAAAACAAAAAAAGAGAGATAAGATGAGGAGGAGAGGTTGCATAAGTGGAGGATGTTCACAAGGAGATGCTACTAGGAGGTGCTTAAGTAGCTCCTTAAGAGTTAAGACGAACTTTTTGGAGAGCTCTTGCTTCATATGTTGGGTAAAAAGACGAAAAAAAAACATCTGAAGAATAATCAATTGATTCTCAATTGTTTCCACTAAAACTTGAAGAAGTCACTCTAGGATTTTAAACAGTTGGAGAATATCCTCTTCTTCTTCTTATAGTTATCTAGATGTAATTGATAAGATGCTTGTTGTCTGTTTCTCGTCGCGTTATACATAAAAGTATAGACGTAAAATCGCATTAAATTGTTTCTTTATGCAAATGACATTTTTAGATGAATTAGTTTGAAAATGAGCTGTATACGGTGTTTAAAATTTGTCATTAAATTGTCATTTATTAAAATGAACATCCGAATAGAATAATTCAAATATCATAGATTTTCTCTCTTCCTTTGAGGTCAAAAGGTCAAAGGACAAATATCAGGTTAAAATATCTTACCCCTCCCCCACCTCCATTTCTTTATTTGGTAATTGTAATCTATGTTTATTTCAAATATGCTACACGATACTTACTAATTCAAATTTATTTCGGAATAGCTGAATTTGATTACGGAAACATAAATATGTTCTTCCTGTATTTTCCTGGTCATTGGATAAAATCTTCGCGAAAATTTTTTTTTATTTTCTGTTCGGTATTATTCCAAAGGCTCCTCACATCGCCAAAGATAAAAAAAACTTTAAATAGGGCTAAATTACTTTAAGTGATTTCTGCTTCTTCTTCATCTTCTTCTACTTCTTCATATTATTCTTAAATCTCACCGTCACAGTTCTCGTTGCACAAGTGCAGATTTTAGGACACAATGCGAAAAATTGACATCCCAATTAAGAGATTAAAGAAAGAAAACAAAAGGTGTCCTAATGGGAAACAATAGGTACAAAGAATACAGGGGACCGAAATACATCTTTGGTATAGGCGTTGTAGAAGTGTCGTAAATTGTATGAAATTCTAATGTGAAATAATTACAAACTCAAAGTTGATCTACAATACGAAATAGGAGGGGATGGAGAGGGTGGGGGGGGGGGGACGTTAAGTTAAAATCAAAATCAACGAATTAAAGAAGACAGAATTGTTGGTTGTATTTTCGGTTATTTAAGTTGGTCGCTGTAGGGAATCAAATATGCAATCTCATATCATCTACGGTTTAATTTGTAAATAGAAGGAAGTTGACATCGTATTTTAATTTTTAGAAATCAATTTTCAAACAACTATTTTAAGTTGTCTATATCAAATTATGGTAATTTGAATATGACAGGGTATGGTATGTAAAGATACAGGTACTATATTTTATTTATTTAAAATTATACAATTTTTAACGAATAACTCATTGCGATTATTTTTTTTCGTTTTCTTTCCTTGTTTTTTTATCAAACCAATCAATTTAACGACTTTTTGCGTAACATACATTATTTTTTTATTTTTGCAATGTAAAGTTTTTTACTTGACAAACAACCTTTCACAGTTATAATCCACTTATTTGTCTCATCAAAGTAATACACAAATAATATTTTTTGTTAATAAGCTTTCAGAATATGCATCATTTTAGAGAAAAAGCAAGTATAGGCAAAGATTTGATTCCCCCAAGCTATAATGCTTTATTTCTAATAGAAACGTTGTCAGATAAAAATCGTGTGATTTTAAATGATCCAGATTTCCGTATATCTTCTGGAATATTCATTTATGTGAGTAAAATGTCGTAGTAGGGATCCCCCCCCCCCCCCCTCTTAATCGCAATGACAAATTATTTAAACAAAATCTTACTTAGTAGATATTCAACGAGATAACTCTTTCATAATGTTTCTTTTTTGATAATTAAACTTGCGTAATACTTAAACTAGCTCAACATTTTATAGTTTATGTATCGAGACTGATTTTATTTATGTGCAAGTTAATTGTTTGTTCAGTTAATATCAATATTTTAATGAATGTCAATAAACAATAGCAAACGATGGTACAAAAATTGTGAAGAAAAGTTACATGTCAGAAAGTAAATTTAGCTGCTCATTCCCGATTTTATTCAAATTTTTCATTAATGATAATAATTATGCTTAAATATTAGGAAAAAATTAATTCAGATTATAGAGTGACATAGTAAAAGAAAAGGAGGTTTTCTACTGCTAACAGGTTGGAGAGGGATAGTCCATTCAATCCTGACAAGGGTGGACTAAAATCAGAGGAAAGTGGAGAGATGAAATAGATAAATAGGATAGGCAAGTTGATTGGAACATCGAACAATAATATATTAGTTAAGGAGTATATATTTAAATGATATGCGTAAACCTGCATTGAACGGAATAATATTATTATTGTCTCGAATATTGTTTCCAATTCTTTTACTGACGTGTTTCGTTTCATATACATGCAGTACATATATATATATATATTAAATGGCAATCTATTACACAAACAAATATGAAATGATATCCCAAAAATTCAATAGTTTAGGTGGAAGTACAAAAAGTTATTAAGGATAAAATGGGGATTTTTAGTGGCCATGTGGGCGCAAGGGAAAGAGCGAATACTTATCATAGTTAACTATGAGGCCGGACGATCTTTCAAAATCGCAACAACAAAAATTAATAAAAACATTTACATTTTGCTAATAGGAACTCAGCCGTACCACCAAAAACAATAGACTCATTTAGCATACTGTAATATTTAAATCTCGTTATTTAATATTCAAATGCCTGTAATGAGATGAAACTGATAAATTCTGATACTTAAGACCTCGGCACAAATAACATATGTATACGGTCTGAAGGGACAACCCTGACGTACCCCCCCCCCACCCCTTCAACCCTACTGATATTGAAATCACTACGGGAATA
>JAIPMN010006274.1:0-15342 GCA_020650975.1 Apostichopus californicus
ATGCAGCAACAATATTTAGTTGTTGATGTTCAAAGGAATAAATATGATGTATAACAAGATCATGAAATAAATCAAATTAGTTGAAGAAGTAAAAGTATTTTAAGCTGGTGTTTAATTATGCTAGAATGAAATGTAAGACAATAAGTAGCCTACAGAGATATAACATTACAATTAACAGTATTTGTCTGTATTAAGATTAAGAAAGTTTGCACAGTTCTAACACAAAGGTGAATTAAAAACCTTTTATCATATAAATTCAACTCACATTGTAAAAACCTTC
This sequence comes from Apostichopus californicus, assembly GCA_020650975.1. Taxonomy (NCBI): domain Eukaryota; kingdom Metazoa; phylum Echinodermata; class Holothuroidea; order Aspidochirotida; family Stichopodidae; genus Apostichopus; species Apostichopus californicus. The sequence continues at coordinate 281 of JAIPMN010006274.1, forward strand.
TGTTAAATATACGTGTATAACTAGAAAAAAAAAATATGAAAATTTGTAAATTATGAGTATTTATAAAAATGTTGTTTCTGTTGACTGCCGTTTACCAACCATTAATACTCCAAATATCCTGGAGAAAAGAAAACAAGGTATAATAATCCACTTATACATAGACCCATAGAAATTAAAATAGAATTCTTTAAGGTAATCAATTGATGGCGAATGGTGGTCTACGCCAATTTTCACGTTACCCAAATTCGGATACTGTGTCTTTAAACGTAGACGAATTTGAAAGTCAAATGGGTATTAACCACTGATTTTTTTACCGTTTTCAACTTATAGTGTGAAATATTTTTTTCTCTAAGAGAAGTGTTATAATGTCTACCACTGGGAATATCTCCCGTTAATTGTATGCAGGTTTTAATTCCTTATAATTATGATTACAGTAACCTACTTGGAGAGTCATCAGTCTGGTTTTCATAACACCGCCTTGATGATAAACAGTTCAAATAGTGAAACATCAAGTTAGTTTTTCTGAGGTACCTTTTATGTATAATTTCACCCCACCATGGGGAATTATACTGAAACAGTCAACACATGCCCAATATTATGGAATATTCTCCTTGCTTAAGTGTTTATTGACAGACAAGTCTACGAAGTTGTTTACAACAGATATTCTTTAGGATATTGCCTAATTTTGCATATAAAAGTCACGGCTGAAGTTTTTGTAAGCATCAAGTGGTTTTACTAATTACGAGGAGACAAGAGGAGGAATTCTTTATTATAGCGTTTGTGTGGCACAATGAAATAGGTTTTAATTGTAACCCTAACGACGCGGCAAAAAACAAAACAGAAAGAGAAGAGAGGTTTTGGTTAGGCTGAGGGATGTAAAAATGGTATGAAGACAGCTGCTTCGAACCTCTTTTTTCTTTTTTTTTGAGCAATGTAAACGCTAATTATTTTAATCGCTGGAAGTTAAACATTTCGATTTGTCTTATAACAGCTCGTTTTGAAATTGTGCCAAAAGTTATGGTGGTCAACAGATACCATTCTTCTTTTATGAGAGGGACAAAACGAAGTGTTAAACATTTATCGTAGGTTCGATGTTATAACGATTCTGTCATTGTTGTTTTTTTAAAACTTACCAAGCCAATAGTTTGCTTTATTTACTTTCACATTTACTGCTACTAAAAGGCAACAAGATGTTAGTATGAAGTTGTGAAATTTTTCTTTGGAACATAGAACGTCTATATTTGTACTTGTTGTTTACTTTCACTTTGTTACCGACAAAAGCTAATCGTTTTTTTTTTTTTATTCATTTGTTGTTTTTTTGTAGAGTTTTAACAGCTTAAGTGTACAGAAGGGTTTGTGTGTTAAAAGGGAAACAAAAGAGACGGCAATAATTGTGGCCATTACATGCTTCCTCAAAATGATTCTTATTATGCAAGATTTTAGAGTCGGAATGACCACGAGAATGTTGAAATGTTTATAACAAATACAGAAAACAAAAAATCAGTGGCTCAGAAATATATATTCTAAAATAATTAATAGATAATTGTTTGAGTCTTTTTTCATTTTGTATTTTTCTCCATTCAATCTTCTCTTTTTTAAACCATAACATACTTAACACCAAAGGCATAGAGCTTTACTAATATGCTTATTACAATAAGTTGCTTATACAAAAAACTTCTCGTAGAATGGCAGACAACCCCCTGCTATCCCTTTTACCTTCCCCTCTCCCCTTCTCCCCTTTCCCACATTCCTCTCTACCAATTCCCCAGGGAGTGGGGGGAAGTTCCTCTTCCCACAGTTGAAAGATAACCTGTTGACTGTAGCCTCATTCTGAGATTCATTCTCAAAAAGATTAAATCCTTCTTTAATTCTTCACATAGATGATCAATATATAAATTCTTTCAGCTAAACTTAGATGGATTTTAGCTCCAGTGGTTGAGACTTGATTAATGTTCCTCAACGCTGACAAGGCAAAGAGTCTTCCAAATCTATTCACTATTTCTGGGTTCAAACAAGAAGCAAATTAGAGAACAAGCTAATTAAAACATGATCAATTTTGTTGAACTAATTCATTATATCATGTCTTCCTAGAAGACAACAATTTTTGTCTTCTTTTTCTGTATCTTCAACTTGACATTATTACTACTGGTGGAAGCTTCTTGGTTAAAAGCATCTGCACTCTCTGTGCTTCCAAAGTGAAGGGTACCGACCTTGACTTCTTCTAAATCTGCAAACATGAGAACAAGAAAAAGATGAGGTTTATGTCAAAGCCTTACATAGTATAGTACCTTCAAATTTGACTGAGGAACAAAATAAATAAATAATTAAATAAACAAACAAATTTTATAAATGGACAAACATTGCATGGAAGTTGATTCTTCAATTGATCACATTGCATTAGTGCTGTAAGCATTGGTAGCAAGGTAGCATATAATAAAAGGCAGATGACTTAGGGATCAAGTCCCCAGTGACACAACTAAAACATGACACCAAAGGGAAATCAAATTTTGTTCATGTTACTTAAATTTGTTTTTAATTCTTTATTAACTTTTTGTGTTTTTTCATTTTAATGTCGTTTTCTTCTGTGTTTACAAGTAAAAGAGGTAAAGGACTAAACGTAGATATCTTACCCTGAATAGACAGTTTGGTCGGACAAAGTTTAGTTTTATGCTCCACCGAGCCGCAATCCTTGCAGCACCCGCCTCGAGGGTAAATACTTCTGGGGTTGTCCGGGCAACCCTTGACCTGATGTCCACGTTCGTGGCAGAGAGGACAGGATATATCTTCTGAAATAGGGCAAACAAGGTTACACTTTTAACATCCGTTTTCCTTCTTGATAACACACTTAGAATCATTCATACATAGACTCAAGGGAGGGAAAATTGCTTTCTGGCCATTACTATGGACTATTACCTATGGAAACATATTCTATTAACATCAACCTCTGATAAGACAGGTAGACTCAAATCTGTGCAGCAAGAGTTTGCACACTCACGCTGTTTCTCTGTGGTAGCTTTTTAACTCCTGCCAAATGTCAATCAAATTTGATGAAGCTTTGGACACGCATGATAGGATTCAGGACTCAAACTATAAAAGTAAAACCAACAAGAGAATCCTCATTAGATGCAACAAATGCATTGTCACTTTAAAACCAATAACATAATCCTCCATTAGACACAACGACTGCCTGCCTAAGTTGCCCTCATGATTACATTGAGTACTAAACTTCATTATTAAACTAAATCAGGGCTCAAAGCCTTTCCAAAACTTCAACAATTATATGTGTGCCAGAATAGATCTTTTTTTTTTTAAATTGATTTACTGCTCTCAAACAAATTACAATGTAGATACATAACAAATACATCATAAAATAGAAAAGTATACATTCAACAATTGTAGAGGACAATAACAAAAATGAAATTTTTAGACTTCAGGAAAATGATCAATAAATATAGGTAGCCAATTTTACCAATTAATGTAAAACTGTGGTCCTTTTAAGTTTACACCACTAACATACTTTTCAATTTTCCAATAATATTTTAACTCCGAAAGTAATAAACCAAGAGTAGGGTTAAAACCCTTAATCTGCATTTTTAGACATGGAACTTAAAAATAGTAGTGATGAAATTTAGTGCTGGAATAGATCTTGACTTTAACATCGATCTCAAGAATCTTTTCTGTCTTTATTTGGTTTGGTGTACTTTTTCTCTCATTTTGGCCAAAAATGACCTTTTTTTAGTAGCTGAAAAATCAACTTTTTTGCGGACAAAAATTGCAGGAATCACGCATTTGTGCGTCAACATGCAAACACTTGACATAAGATATGGGGAGACTGCTATGCTACACGATCAGTAGAGCCGAATGCACTGCAAGCTCCTAAGATAGTTTCTGTGCCACATGAAGAGTATTCAAGACCTACCGCTATCTTCATCATCGTCATCATCGCTTGATTCTAACTGACAGTCTTCTTCATTGTGTCCTTCTTGCTTGCATCTCGTGCATGTTTCAGTTACCACGTCTTTTCCCCGACATTCGCTAGCAACATGATCGGTAGAGCCGCATCTACTGCAAGCTCCAAATTTGGTCTCCGTGACAAGGCGTGGACATTCACTGGCTGGATGGCCCTGCTCACTGCAAAACTCACACCTCTGACCAGACAAATATATATATTCATCAAAAGTGCTCTCTGCATAATATGCACATTTAAAAATACACATTTCTTAAAAAGTAAAAATAAATTCAATATGTCTTCAAATCTGCATAACTTTCAGATTGAATGGTTTCATACAGTATCTTGTACTGTTCTTCCTGCAAAGTCGAAATGTATAAATATGCAACAGACAAACAGTAGATGACAACAACACATTAAAACAAAGCTACAAGAAAAGAAAAAAATAATAATTGAAGAATAAAGTGAAGTTTTTCATAAAATTGTATTTGGTGAAATATCTTTTGATGACGTTCACTTTTAGCGACTAAGAACAACAGGAAGGAGGGGGAGCAAGATCAAGTTTTATCCTGAGTGGCTCACTTTTACTTTTTAATATTTGGATTCAACAGAGAGGTGACGTTTTACTTCATGAAACAAGTACAAATTTAGACTTACAATGTTCGCAACTTAAGTATTGTAAAAAATATATAGTTGCAATGATGACTGAGGTCAAAACTCAAGTGGTACAAGAACTTATGTTGTTTTGATTTCTTTGTTCAGTTCGGAGTTTGTGAATGAGAAGTGTGAGTCTTAAATACAGTATGTTTGTTATGTAGTCCAGAAGAAAGTTTTCATTAACGAAGTTTGCGTTGATATATATTTATGCACATCCTTAGATTGCCCTCATACCAACTGAGTTTGACCTCTGACATACAGTAAATGCTAATCATTCCTACCTTAGATTTCTCTTTCAGTCGGATTCTTTTGAGTTGCTTCTCAGCTCTTCTTCTCTCTCTTTTCTTTTCTACGCCAGTTTTCTGTGTCTTATCTTTCCTTGTCACTTGCACACTATTAGATTCATTGTGTTGGGATGAGTTTGATTTCTGATTGGATTGGCAATCTTTACTAACATGTCCTTGTTGGTGACAGTTATGGCACATCTGTCATGGAAGAAATGGAAATGGAAAATAAAATACTGATATCGAGTAAGTCATTTAGCAGTATCTGTGCGACATTTAAAGAACTCATCTACACTAATATAATTACAGCTTTAAATTGAAAAGGAAGCATTTCCCCCTCTGCAATGTTAAGTGATATGATATAAAGGAACATTTTCAAAAATAGGTCTGTGTACTGTATGTTTGAAAGTGGGGAGGGGGGGAAGGGAGGAGGGAGGTGGCAATGGGGAAATGATTTTTTATCAATTTATGAATGATTCTAGACACTGGTCATGAGTTTGTGTTCCACCTTTTCCGATAATTAATGCAACCATCATAACTGCAAACTGTCTATGATGAGAATTAATGATATTTCTGTGCAAGTGAAAACCATAATCCTACAAGTTCTGTAAATTGGTAGGACGCCACTGCAGAAATGACAGCACTGAGTCTAGTCTGCAATTGTTAATACAAACTTCACAGTAACATGTATTTTTGGCAATTATAAACGTTTCTAACAAGATTTGACAGTTTTGTTGGATGCATTTAATTTCTTTTGGACTCAGCTGCAATATGTCTTCTTGACTCTTTTTATCTAGAGCAACTAGGCAAAGTTTGGAGCAGTGTCAGAGTACACCACAAGTAACCACTTCAGTGTGCTTATAATGCTGTACTCATGCCTATACTCAGTATGTACAATAGTTGAGTTTGAAAATGACACATCCTATGTACAATTGATGCAAACTCTTGTGAAGTTGTGAGTCATATTGCAAAATTGAGAAAAACAAGTTTGCCAAATAAAATACATGTATGGCAAAATTGGAATGCTGAGAAAGCAATTACAAATCCATTCAGTCATTACCTGCCAACCTCTTTTGAGTTCTGCCCAGGAAGATGCCTCATGTGGTTTCTTAGTGGTGATGATACCACTTCTTGCAAATCTTGTCATCTTTAAACAAGAACCTGTTAAAACATTTAGTTATTTGTAGTTACAGTATAAGTTGTACCTCATTTGATAAACTTACATTTGTGATCCAATATTCAATTTGATAATTTTTTTCCAGTAATGAGAGGAAACTTGTTATTCTTTACAAATTCAGCAGAGCATTCTTTTGCATTCCATAATGGTTAATTGGAAGGGTCGTACTAATTAGCGTCAACAGGCCCATTTCACGACAACTCAAGACAACTCAAGACAACAAGTTTAAAATACCATCAAATACAATGGTTGTAATCAGAGTGTATCTGGAAACACGTTTAAAACTGACTGGAACCATCGTGCATACATATTTTTCACGGGAAAAAATGTTTTTGTCGTAAAAATCGTCAACTTTCTCCGTCTGTAGAATTGGACGACATGATACTATTGCGCTTGCGCAATGACATTGGACCGCACCATTACACTACAGGTAAGTGCAATTTTTTAGTCGAAAAGGGTGCCCACACAGTCAATGTAAGAAACTCTTCATATTATAGTTTTATTTACATGGTTCTTTCTTTTGTTCTTTAACTCTTTTTTTCTATCTCAATTTCTTTTTGTCCTTCTTTCTTACTACGCCAACCCACCTTACCGACACTATACACAAAGGTAGTTCCCAAACCCTAACACAAACCCATCCATATCATAATGGTGCAGTCCAAAGTCATTGCGCAAGCGCAATAGCATCACGTCGTCCAATTCTACGGACGGAGAAAGTTGACTATTTTTACGAAAAAAACGTTTTTTCCCCGTGAAAAATATGTATGCACGATGGTTTCAGTAAGTTTTAAACGTGTTTCCAGATACACTTTGATTACAACCATTGTATTTGATGGTATTTTAAACTTGTTGTCTTGAGTTGTCTTGAGTTGTCGTGAAATGGGCCTGTTGACGCTAATTAGTATGACCAAATTGGAAAGGTAATTATTCTAATCACTTGCAATTTGATTAGAATTACAACAGATTATTCAACACATGTTTGGCTATATACTATTGCAAGAAATGTAGCTACAGAGAGTCTGTCCTCCTTTATCCCAGACAGCAATACCTAATTTAAAGCCTCATACTGTATCTACGGTACATACAATACAGTACGTAGGTTACCAATGAGATTAATATTTTGCCTTTGGATTGGTTCTAAGTTAAAGATAGCTGGAGAATAATATGGATATTCATCAACTAGCAAAATTAAACATGTAATGAACATAATAAATTCTTTTTGTACATACAGTAACATAGCCAAATTTAGCTGTTAATGCTTTGGTGTTAACTAAGTTTGGCCTATTTTATTAACAGCATTGATGATGATGTACATTGATGATGATGTACATTACTGATATTCATGTAAGTGCATCATTTCCAAAATAATTGTGAAAACATATAAGAAACTCATCGCTTCGAAATTTCTAACTGCGGAGGCCCGAAAACCTAAATAAAAGTCCGTAGGAATCACAGCTTTCGGCACGTTAGCAGTACAACACAAGCTGACGTACACAGTGGGAAGTTTCTCGCTGAAGTAGTGCTCGTGGTAAAGCATACGCACAATGAATTCTCAACAGTTTCTAGAACCCATCGAACTGCTTAAGACCGATTCAGGTACTGAGAAAATTAAGTAATTTAAATGTAAGATAGGCAAAAAAATACACACTTGATCAATAGGATATTTATTACCGTTCCAAGAAGATTAGTGTACCGAGAGCACAATCATTAGGAGGTATGTTTAAATGTGACTGTTTCGTGGATGGGGTAGCATAAAACTAAACTGTTTCCGTAAGCATGTATAACGTCAATGGGTGTTAGTCACTGTTGTAATGGAAGTAATTATATATATGAAATTTATCAGCAAGCCAAATGCATGGGCCGCATAATCAATGTCTCTGGTTGGCTGTGAAGTCATAACATATTGACCTCTACGCATTATGTATTTTGTATTTTTTTAATCCTCCTGCAAGCAGGAACTCGCGAAGAAGCCATCATTGGCTTATCAAAGCCGCAAGCTGACCGAAGTCAGTCTCTTAGATTCATATTTTAACGTCCATGATTATGAATCATGTCAATTGTCAACAACTCTGTAACTGGACGATATAAATTAATCTTGAAGTGACTCGCACTCGGGACCTTATGATTGAAAGGCACCGGCGTTAACCACTGAGCTAACACTCCATTTATGAGATTGTCGACGCCTAGAGGAATCAAGTAGTAAGAATATTGTAGTTTGCCTCGGCAGTTATAATTCCAGTCAATTATTGGACTGACTTTCCAGAATGTATGCAATTAGAAGAAATCACTGGATAAGATGACACAAGATTTTCTTTCCGTGGATGATGCGTCATTCATGCTTGATGATCTCAGTATTCTAAGCAATCTCCAATATACAGGTCACAACTGGATGTAACCATTAATAATAACAAATTATTTTTTTCTTCAATTTTGTTTGGCTTGCCTTTCACTACAAATTTGATCAGTCTTAAGTCAACTTAAGACTAATCAAATTTCGAAGTAAATGAAAGGTCATGACATTCACTGACGAATTGTCAGTTATTTCTATTTATGTCCCGTTCAGCATAGATACAGTACGTTGACCAAGCTCGCAAAAAAAGTGTGTGTGCTATATAACTGCTATTGATCGGACGTGATGATTTTCAGAACTTTACTCGAAGTATCCAAAATGTCAGGTTTTCTACTTTGAAAAGGTGACAACGTCACCGGCAGACAAACAAAACATCAGTTGTTAAGTTTCATAGGTCAAATTGTGTTTAACCTTACATTATTTTAATATCAGGAAGTAGTTAAAAATCATTCCGTCTCCGCTTTCTTTGTCGCCGGATAATCCTATTCAAAAGTTAAGAGTTTAAATGTAAAGACTCCGTTTATAGGCACTACCTAACCGGAGGCTGTCATAAGTATGATATAACAATTAGTAATGCATTTTCGCCTTTCAGGTTAACCATTGTTGGGGGAGGGGAGAGGAAGGGGGGAGGAGGGGGAGGGGAGGGGGAAGTGGAGGGGGAGGGGAGATCAACTGAAGTGACTTTTCTGCATGTTGCTGTTAACTGTAGCCATTTTTGCGGTTTCCTTTAATGCCGAAAAACGTATAATACATAAATTATTGGTGATGTAAAAATCAAGAGGATTTGAGATGATTATAGGCACGTCCGAAATAAATTGGTTGAAACTGTGAAGCTCATATAACGAGAATCTATAGTTGGTGCTAAGTACCGTATACTCTGTTAAATTTCAAATCCTGTAGCTCAAATTCGGGAATGTTGTGATTGGTAAACTTACAAGTACCATGATAGTACAGGCCACCAACTGTCCGGGGTAGGACATGCTTATTACCAACTTTTCTCTACCTAAGTGGTTTATTTTATAAGATAATTGCAATACAATATATAGTTTCAGCTAAGTTTGTCGTTTATATACAGTTTAATTTATCACATTAAAAAATATGGCAGAGTGTGCATGTAGCTTCTCGTCATCAAATCAAGTTTTTTCTTCTTCGCGTATAGCTCTATAGAGCCTTTGCTGCCGAGTATCTTTGATGAGTCAGCTATCCATCATGACTGTTATCAGATTTCTATTGATCATGATTAATGCTCTCTCAATTACCCCCTTCCCCTCCCAACCCTCCCCTGGAATGACCAAACTTTCCCTTTCAAACTTGTTGGCACACATACTGTCAAACAGAGAAAATATGCTAGAAATTAGTTGATGCGCCGAAATAGCATTTTTCCTCAATAACTGGATACGACACTTTAAAAAAAAATCCCAGCCTATAGCACCATTTTGTATCTAATCACCCTCCACTTTACAAAACTTTCACAAATTCTCTAAGGGGCGGTATCCTCTGGATGACTTAAAGGGAGTGAAGACTTGCGCACAAAGAAACGTCTAATGCCGGTAATCTGACCTAATTTCGAATTAGGCGTAACAGAAGTGTTAGACACCACCATTGATCCCAGAAAATACATACACAGCTTGCTACTGTCGGTATAATTAGACACTAGTGGACAGTTAATACATGCAACTACGGTCAACACCCACAACACAGTGTACAGAGCAGTGATGGACATCTCAGGTCCAGATAAAAGATAACAAGGTATCACGTTTTATTATTGTCTGAATGTTGTAGCGACAAGAAGAAAAGTTCACTTGCAAGCAAAGGAAAGTTAACTTTTTTTTCAGAGAGCGGCACGCGGTTTGGGGCGAGTCTTCAATACCTGTAACATCGAATCCCCTCCACCAGACCGAGCCTCGTCGGTACCTAGGTTATACAACGCAATATCACCACCCTCCACAAATTAATGTAAACCTTTGCTCTGCTTCATTTCAATTCTTACAACATTGGCAACAATTTGACAGTGCGTAAAACACGTTGTTCCCGGGCATGGATGATATAGTCTATCCTACGTAGGTGTTCCTCTTTTGAGCCAGACCCCATTCACCGTTCATTGCTTAGAATAGTGTGTCTACGCCATTTTATAATTTCATCATGTAGTATTACAACATGATATTATGCTCTCTAATGCCTTCCGGCACGAACGTACATCCAGGAGTTATTGAGCCGATATGTGAAGCAGGCCAGCAGGAAATACTGCGATGAGTCATAAATTATTTGACCAATTTGAGTTAGGCAAATTAATATAGCTATTCACTGAGTTTCTCGTCATGCATTATCATTCTGGTATTTTCCCTTCTCCAAAACAATATGCAATTATGAGATAAATGGAGGCTTTTAATGTTATTTCACCACGAATTAAGTTACTGCATCGTAAATTCGTAAAAGATAACTCCAAACGTGCGCTGTGGTTGGACTAAATTTTATGATCAGTAACCACTTAGGCATTCGGAAAGTCGATCGCCAAAGTTTGAATCTAGCATTACTTGTTTGACGAAAACTGGCCACTAATTCAAGAGGCACAACTTACTTCCTGGTTGTCAGCTAATCCTCGCTCATGCACTGATAAATTCTGGAAAATAGCGAATTCTAGTGTTCCTTTAACTTCAGATTTTACTCTATCGTCGAAAGCAGAAGACTACTTGTGCAACAAAGAATCTGCCACTTGCTTGACGTGAATTTCATGGTTGTGATGTTTTATGTTTTCATTAGGTCCAGGTAGGGAAAGGTAATGTTCCCAAGCAATCACATTTGCTTTATTACTAATACTAGTAGGCCTAACCTTCTGTCAAATACTGTAGGTTAGGCATATACGATAGAATCTCAATTTCACTACAAATGACACTTGAGGTTGAGAGAAGATAAGGTTTAAGTAACAATAGGCCAGTGCAGGCATAGGCAAAACAGACCACTAATTAACTAAAACTTCCTTTTGTGTGATCATACAGAAGGCCTAGTAACACTAACACTAACAACAGTTACCACTCAATTTTGTTTGATATCAGTGTCTCCAAATAATATTGACTAAATTTATATAGCCCCTGATCCAGAAAAATCTGCTCTAGCACTTAAAAAACCAAAGAAGAAGAATGAAAAATTAATTATTGAAATGTAAATTGAAAAAGGTAAGTCTTAAGTTGTCATTTAAAAGAGTCAACTGATGGGAACTTTTTTAGATGAATGGGTGGTGAGTTCCAGAGTTTCTGCACCGATGAAGGGGAGGAATTATTGCCATAATGGAATTTTTTAAGAAGACTGCAAGGCTGTTGAAATTCAGATTCTATTTTTTTCTGAGTACACTGGCAAGTAAAATAACTCTATGCAAGGCATTGTCTTCAAGTAACAATATGTACTGAAATTCCATGCACTTAGTGCCATGCTTTGAACTTTCAATTTTGAGCTAATGTGAATACAGGTAGTTGTTAAGGAAGGAGAATGACAAGAATATTTTTTTTATTTGCTGCCTTTTATTAGTGAGAATCAGTTTTGTTAAAGGTGGTCTATAGGCCCATGATCTCAGAGTACAACATGTTTCTTAGCATCAATAAAGAAAATAACAAAAGCCCTTTTATAATACTAGATAACTGTTCTTATAAATATCCAGTAAATCTGGTGTCCTCAGGAATATCAAGTTTGATCTTGAGCTAAGACTTGAGGGGGATACCCCAGGTTTACAGCAACAAGCTGGATTCTTTTTGGGGAAGTTAACAAAATGGTAGGTCTCACACTAAGATAAAGTCATAATTAGTGTTCAAATGTCATCGATATTGGCAAAATTTGAACAATATTGTATATTTCAGTAACCCATAAAGGTACAGTATTTAAGTGATTGCTCTACGGTATGAACTCATAATGGATAACTGTCAGCTTCCAAGTAATTTTTTATCTGTCCTAGACTGTTGAAGGATAGACATAATACATTTCATTTTTGCAATCAATAAGTATGTTGGTATTTTTGTTTTGTTTAAATTGTAAATAATGGCCATACCATATATTGATCACTGATCAGGATTTGCAATATGTTACTGAAATGCGAACTGCACTTACTTTTCTTGTCTTTAAGTGGTTTGTATTAATTATACAGTATGACAATATTAATTGTTTTGCATCAAGTCATCCAAATTTTAAATAGTAATATGTTTGCAAGGTCATATGGTGTAAATTGTAGATTGTATGTTGGCACTTTGGTTGTAGTGAGTCACATTGATCAAGGTAAGCATTACTAGTTTAAGTACTTAAAGGCATTGAAGACTCGCCCCAAACCGCGTGCGGCCATCTGAAAAAGTTAACTTTCCGTTGCTTGCAAGTGACGTTTGTTCGTGTCGCTACAAAATGCAGACAGTACAGTAATGAAACGTGATACCTTGTTATCTTTAGCTGGACCTGAGATGTCCATCGCTGTATTGTTTGTACACTGTGCTGTGGGTATTGACCGCAGCTGTATGTACTGACTGTACACTAGTGTCTAATTACCTATGGTAGCAAGCTGTGTGTGTGTACTTTCTGGGCTCGATGGTGGTGTCTAACACTTCCGTTACACCTCATTCGAGACTAGGTCAGGTTACCGGCATTAGATGTTTCTTTTTGCGTGAGTCTTTACACCCTTTAAGCCCAGCATTGCAACATATCTAAGCAGATCTATGTCAAAGCAACAAGTAGGCCTAGACTGATTGCTTTATTATATTCTGGGTAATAGAAGTTCCTATTGCCATGTACTATTCAGCATGTGAATTATCACCAGCTGCTTCCATCGGAATGAACAGAAATACCTGATGGGGTGTAGAAGTGATTGTATATATACATGAGGAAACACTTGAGTAGCAATGGTGTATCACTGGTGTAAACTGGGTGCACTAGTCTGGTTTGAAAAACTTGTATGCCTTTGACAGTAATATCCAAACCAGCACTGTGAATTTTAGGTGCTGAAGAGGCAAGGTATATAAACTGGAGTCCATCATGAAAAGGAGAAGACATGGTTTTAACTGTGGTTAATCGATCATCAATTATCACATGGATAGAGTCTTTAAAATGAAAACTGTTGGCTCCCTAGCCATTACTTTACCTGTAGTAGTCTGCCATTGTTACCATGGTAACACTAACATGTACAGAAGAGATAAGGTGTGGTAGAAGCAAGCATTAATTCCTTATCAATTTTTGCTAAACTGCTTGACAAAGGTAATTACGATTTAATGTATTGCACCATGTGTAATTTTGCTCAAATGCACCATAAGTAATATCAGTTGTACACTTGTTTACGTCAAAATAGGTTTGTTTCTTTCACTTTAATATGGAAATAAGCTGTCGTGATGATCCTCTGGGGAGTGTTATTGGAGTGTCATAAAAGAATGCACCATAAGTAATATCAGTTGTACACTTGTTTACGTCAAAATAGGTTTGTTTCTTTCACTTTAATATGGAAATAAGCTGTCGTGATGATCCTCTGGGGAGTGTTATTGGAGTGTCATAAAAGAATGCACCATAAGTAATATCAGTTGTACACTTGTTTACGTCAAAATAGGTTTGTTTCTTTCACTTTAATATGGAAATAAGCTGTCGTGATGATCCTCTGGGGAGTGTTATTGGAGTGTCATAAAAGAGTTTTTACATCTATAGATAGGGATATCATATGACTGAATGATGAATGTTAACCCCTCAAGTACCTAATACTGTATAATAATGAAACTGTTCATTCACTTTTTGCATTTCCTTCTTCAAGAAATACTGTAGGTCAGAGAGGACAATCATGCCTAAGTTACACACTACTGTACACACTGATTCTACTGACTACAGTAGGAAGGCAACTTACATAGAGGAGCCTAATTCACATTGAGTAATCCCTGTTTACGAGAGATATTGCCTTTTAAAAATTTAACAGTTAAACTTTCACCTAGTTGGTGAAAACTTCTTTTGTTAGTATGTTTTATCAAGAAGAAAATGAATTTTGAAAGTATGTGTACAACTTTGAGTGTACAATAACGGATTTTAATGAAAAGCTGAATGAATTAATATCAAACAATAGGGATTGTCTCTGAACACATGCAGTTCCTATCGTGTGGAACTGTGAAGCACAATAGACTATGAAAAGCTGCAGCAGCTTCAAAATCATACTCAGGTAGGATAAATTAATATCAAACAATAGGGATTGTCTCTGAACACCTGCAGTTCCTATTGTGTGAAACTTTGGAGCACAGTAGACTATGAAAAGCTGCAGCAGCTTCAAAATCATACTCAGGTAGGATGAATTAATATCAAACAATAGAGATTGTCTCTGAACACCTGCAGTTCCTATTGTGTGAAACTGTGGAGCACAATAGACTATGAAAAGCTGCAGCAGCTTCAAAATCATACTCAGATAGGATGAATTAATATCAAACAATAGGGATTGTCTCTGAACACCTGCAGTTCCTTTTTTGTGAAACTGTAGAGCACAATATACTTAAATGTCCTATGCAGCCTGGCTGTAGGATGCTGCAGTCCCTTAGCATCCAACTTTTGACAAAGTGCCTTAAGGTAAAATGGGCAGCTAAAACAAGCATTCCAATATGAACAGTGTATACGTTATTCGAAGGCCCCTGGAGAAAGATTATGAGCGTCTCA
>JAIPMN010006275.1:0-23654 GCA_020650975.1 Apostichopus californicus
TTCATACTTACTGTGTCTATCCAATTTAATGATTACACAGATCTTAACAATAGCTGGTTCAGGTAGTTATTTACACCAGTGATCCAAATGTCCAGGGGACGCCTCTTAAGTGTTGGTTCCAAAATTTTAGCCAAATAAATAATTGATTTGCTTCTACGTAAGGGTTGCATACAGGAGCAGACATTAATTCAGATCACAGTGGTGGGTACAGGGGAGAACAGGCTATGGACTGCCATTCTTGTTTTCAAATTAATCAAGATTCCATTATAACGAACCCTTACACAACACAAATACGCAATGTTTAATTAAACTGATCGAAATGATAGCACCAACTTTCACAAATAAGCCACAGCACCATACTTTTGCAAATGGGCTTGGTGTTAAGTGCAGTGTAGATTATATGAGGGTGAAGGGTCCAAGAACCAGGGCCCCTGAAAGCCTAGTTGCATACAAAAATCCTATCAGTGTTTATAGAGATCAAAGGATGTTTGAAGTCAATCAAGGTGATAGTCTGAAAACCTTATAAAATAGGATAACCCCCACAGGAATGCTTGGGTGGACTGTATTTGGATCCATCTTTGGTGATTTCATGTTCCTGTTTGTTTTTTTGCAGATGTTAAAGACTTTGGATGGTTTGATCTATCACTGGAGTCAGCAGCAGGCCATCCATGACATCATGAACATCACTATGTGTGTGGCTACAACTAACAGGGCTGACTTGTGGATATGCTAACAGACCTAGGAGCCAGAGAACAATTAAGCCTCTTTGGCTGTCTGCTTTACTGATATGTATATTGTATAATATCATGTAAGATATAGCCTTGCTGTTTTTTCTCTTTAATATTAAAGAAGAAGCTAATTGAAACTTACTGTTCCATGACCGTTAGCCTCAAAATAAACACCAATATCAAACTCGGCTGCTTTGTGATGCAAATGTTTGACTCCAGTCTTTACACAAGCAACAGGTACTTTCTGTAAAGAGGGAATAATGGAAAAGTCAGTTTCATCGTCTGTGGTATCCAAATATGACATACATTAGACCTTCAGTTAAATCACATTGTCCTTCTCAACATACTTCTTAGTACACTTACTTCTTAGTGCTTCTGCACTGAGCAGGACTACCCTCATTAAAGATGACAATAATAATAAAAACATAATAAAAAAACACATATAAAACTAAGACTTGTTTGAAATAAGGTTTAGCAATGGCAAGGTTTAAACAACTGCTGTAGCTAAGATGGTTCATCTCATTTCAAGTTTGTTAGATTACATGTATAGACACAAATCTCACACTACTCAAACTAGTGTTGGTTTCTTTCTTCTCCCCATCCCTTGTCTACTATAAATGCTCTTACATCTATCTCTTTTGTGTTCACCCTACTCATTAGCATGTCTGTATTCTGTGCTTGTATTTGTCCCTTCTGTTACTGTTACTTGTAATTCAGCCTCTGAAGAAGATCCTGCTACGATCGAAACGTAAGGCCCACTAACTTTTACACACTACTCAAACTACTGTAACAAGTTAATGATTACATTGTAACTTGTTACTCATAGCACAATAGACACAGAGTAGTTATCTCTAACATTTCCTTCCTCCTCGTAATATGTAAATATTACAAGATACAAATGTTTCACTGTTATGAGATGTGATTACAAACATGTTTTGTGTTTAATTATCCTTCTCAATTGGAAGAAAACTTAATAACCTATTAGAGACTAACATTCAATTCATCGAGAAATTTGTAAATAGAGAATTCTTACATCATGAGGTTTTATGACGGTAAACATCTTAGATGCAGAGATAAAAAGGAAGACATATATCAAAAAATAGCAACCGATATCTTGTTATTATTGAGGTTTATTTGCGTTTGCGTTTTCTCAATTCTCTGACGTTATCCAGTCCTATGAATGTAACAAAACATGTATTAAGGTACTTACTATTTCTTGAACGGCATATTGAGTTGAGCTTCCATTGGCGTAGGCTGTCTGGACAAGACCAACATTCAGAGTCAGCCCTGACAAGGTAAGAAGATGCTGTATGTAACCTGCAAACTAAATAAACAAAATGCTTTAATATTCATGGAGTATTATTAAACTAAATGACAATATAACCAATTTACTATTGCACTAAATTTATTACAAACTATTAAATAATTTTACAAAACTATTAAATAATTTATTATTGATAATAATTTGAATATTCTAGCAAATTAACATATTAATTTATCTCGACAAGATACTTATGCTATTATGTGAATGGGTGTCAGTCAGGCAAGGGTCTTCACAGTATTGTGTGTGAAGGCCTATGAGAAACCTTGTTTTACAGCACATTAACAGAATTTGAATACGTAATTGGTTATCGTAGATAAAAGCAAATAGAAACTGAATGTACTAGACTGGGTCCAGAATATCGATGATATACTAAACACATCTGTTGCCCAATGTGATTGAATGTAGGCCAAGGTTAAATAATAGTGTAGTGATCAATCATAAAGGTTACTTGCCCTGTACCAATTAACAAGGAAATAGCCCTGAATAAATGGCCCATTTGACAGTTATAAACCTCTGAAATCATGATGGTATGTTCATGTGTGTTTTTAATGAAGGCCAAATGTCATTTGACAAAAGTGTGCAAACATAACGTTTCAAGAAGGGGAATCTTAGATGATGATACAGGTTACAAGACCTTATTCTTTAGTGGGGTTGATTGGTCATTTACAGGTTACAAGACCTTATTCTTTAGTGGGGTTGATTGGTCATTTACAGGTTACAAGACCTTATTCTTTAGTGGGGTTGATTGGTCATTTACAGGTAACAAGACCTCATTCTTTAGTGGGGTAGATTGGTCATTTACAGGTAACAAGACCTCATTCTTTAGTGGGGTTGATTGGTCATTTACAGGTTACAAGACCTCATTCTTTAGTGGGGTTGATTAGTCATTTACTGGTAACAAGACCTCATTCTTTAGTGGGGTTGATTGATCATTTACTGGTAACAAGACCTTATTCTTTAGTGGGGTTGATTGGTCATTTACAGGTAACAAGACCTCATTCTTTAGTGGGGTTGATTGGTCATTTACTGGTAACAAGACCTCATTCTTTAGTGGGGTTGATTGGTCATTTACAGGTAACAAGACCTCATTCTTTAGTGGGGTTGATTGGTCATTTACATGTAACAAGACCTTTTTCTTTAGTGGAGTTGATTGGTCATTTACATGTAACAAGACCTCATTCTTTAGTTGGGTTGATTGGTCATTTACAGGTAACAAGACCTCATTCTTTAGTGGGATTGATTGGTCATTTACATGTAACAAGACCTCATTCTTTAGTTGGGTTGATTGGTCATTTACAGGTTACAAGACCTCATTCTTTAGTGGGGTTGATTGGTCATTTACAGGTTACAAGACCTTATTCTTTAGTGGGGTTGATTGGTCATTTACTGGTAACAAGACCTTTTTCTTTAGTGGTTGATTGGTCATTTACATGTAACAAGACCTCATTCTTTAGTTGGGTTGATTGGTCATTTACAGGTAACAAGACCTCATTCTTTAGTGGGGTTGATTGGTCATTTACATGTAACAAGACCTCATTCTTTAGTTGGGTTGATTGGTCATTTACAGGTAACAAGACCTCATTCTTTAGTGGGGTTGATTGGTCATTTACAGGTAACAAGACCTCATTCTTTAGTTGGGTTGATTGGTCATTTACAGGTAACAAGACCTCATTCTTTAGTGGGGTTGATTGGTCATTTACATGTAACAAGACCTCATTCTTTAGTGGGGTTGATTAGTCACTTACAGGTAACAAGACCTCATTCTTTAGTTGGGTTGATTGGTCATTTACAGGTTACAAGACCTCATTCTTTAGTGGGGTTGATTGGTCATTTACAGGTTACAAGACCTCATTCTTTAGTGGGGTTGATTAGTCACTTACAGGTAACAAGACCTTATTCTTTAGTTGGGTTGATTGGTCATTTACAGGTTACAAGACCTTATTCTTTAATTGTCATTTCTTATCAATTGAACAGGAAATTATTGGTGGAAACCAAGTAAGCATGATACCTTAAGAAGGAAAGCCTTGAGATGTTTGATTCCTAAAGATAAAACTACATTTTACATCATTGAAACCGTAAGGAATATTTGCATTTTTCATTAGCAAATTATTACTAACAAAGACAGCAGTAGAATAGGTACTTATGTATTTTATATGAAGATTATTCACTGAGAGGAATATTACTTCAAAGCAATGGAAACACTTATCTCACTTCAGTTCAGTTCAGGAGGGAAAAAAAGCAGAATTTATTAATACTGAAATGTGAAACATAATAGAGCTTACCAAAGTAGCAAGTTTGTCTCCATCCAGCAGGTAAAACTTCTTTTCTAAAGAAAGCAGTAGATTGGAAAATATTAAAAATATGTGATATACCTATAACCATAGTGTGAACCTCTGCATGTCCATGTTAGATATGCACATGCACTATGCGAGGACATAGAGTCCCCTTTAGAGGGGGGTATGTCATACCTACTACACAGCTGCTGATTATCAAGGGGTCACTATTACTCTCTACGGTCAGGTGGTATTAAGTTTATATACTTATAACAACAAAATACAATTATAATTCAGAATACCATACAAATCTTCCTACCAAGAGTAAAAACATATTGTTTACATCTGCTACACACTTTTCATATTAGACAAGCACATACAATGTCAGTGTACAAATGCTCAAGAAATGGTATGAGCAAACCTTAAATTATTACTTTCCACTTAATCCAATCACAGAACTTTACAAACCGGAACAAGGAACATGAGGATTTTGGCAGATGCCTCGCATCAGTGAAGTGAACCTATTTATCACCATCACCTCTGCACATTTTAGAAGCAATGAAGAGCCATATGGAATCACCTTTGTCAACATAAAAATACACAATCCTGTCTGCGTCACCATCAAAGGAGACACACTTAACATCAGCAACTGCTTCAACACCTGTAATAAATAACAACAAAAAACAAAGGTTGTTTAGACTTCATATCATTCAAATTTCACAAACTCAATGCAACTGTTTTGTATTGTTTGTTAGTGAGCAGAAGAGATTCACAGACAATAACAGTCAAGACAACCATCGAAATACTAATAATAATATTATATTCAATTATATAGCACAACTATATACAGATGCATTTCTATGCGCTTTACAATCACAATATAACCCCGGTCAACGATAACCTGTCAAACATAGAGACAATCCCTCCACATGGCAGCAGCTAAACAGCGCCCAACTGACAGCTTTATCTCACAGGTCCCCATTTATACACCTGGGTGAAGAGAGGCAATGGAGATAAAGTGCCTTGCCCAAGGACCCAACGCAATGATCTGGCCAGGACTCGAACCTGCCAACCTTAGATCACAAGTCAGCTGCCTTAACCACTTGACCACAAAGCTCTCACTACGCTCTCACTACTTACCTCATAACGGACAAGATAATCAAAATACAATACCAAAAATTCAACTTATTGTGACACAGATTTAGCTAGATTTAAATTTGAGGAAGACCGTAAGGAACATGTCGTCCTTCCTTAGAACAAAAATGATCAACGACTATTATGTGCATTCCCTCTTTGAAAATCTTAGTAAGACCTGTCACAGTATTATTGCATTCAAAACAACCACGAAGATATGTATGCTATAAACTCACCATTAGGGCACTTCTGTAGCAGCTTAACAAAGTCAGCACCACACTGAAATCAAAAGGATGATTCAATGGATTAAATGGAGCTCATTACTCCATTCTGCAACTTTGTCCGTTTAATTGACACATTTGCAAGATACAGAAACACTTGATTTATTATTCCATGACAGGCTGATTACACATTAAGTTATGGAATTATGCAGAACCTTGGACATTGTTGTCCAAGCATATTGCTATCATTTAGATCTCCCTCTGCTAACTTGTGCTTTTTACATGACAATCCTTTAAACTCTCTGTAGTTGATTATTAACTAACAGTCCAAGTCAGTTACTGTCAAAATAGAAAGCAAAATCCTAAAACTGAAGCATTCTTAGATTATGACTAACCATTTACTTCAAATATGCACAGTATATATGTTCACATTTCCAAATGAGATTTAAAGCAGCTGCATGGAAAGTGGAATGTCATTTAAGTTGACAATGAAATACAACTAGGTGCAATAATCACAATTAAGAGAAGAGTACAACATTTTTGGCAACTAGGACTAAGTTTGGGTTACCTTATGTTATTGCACAAGTTCATACTTTGCAAGCATTTCCAGACTTGACCTATGTATACATCAAATAACATTTTCATATTCACAATTTCAATGAGGATTTTTAAAAGTTGAAGGTTCAATCTTGTTCATGGCCAAGGCCCTCTCGCACAACTTTACAACACTAAACCCTGGTTATTGGTAGCTTGTCACACCCACACACCAAACAGTGCACAATTGAGACAATCCCTCTTGGGGCACATATGCACAAATATTATATTGTTACCAAGTTACCAATCTACCTTGGGACCAAGTTACCAAGTACCAAGCTACCTTGGGACCAAGTTACAAGGACCAAGCTACCTTGGTACCAAGCTACCTTGGGACCAAGTTACCATGGGACCAAGCTACCTTGGGACCAAGTTACCAAGTACCAAGCTACCTTGGGACCAAGTTACCAAGTACCAAGCTACCTTGGGACCAAGTTACAAGGACCAAGCTACCTTGGGACCAAGTTACAAGGACCAAGCTACCTTGGGACCAAGCTACTTTGGGACCAAGTTACCAAGTATCAAGCTACCTTCGGACCAAGTTACCAAGCTACCTTCGGACCAAGTTACCTTGGGACCAAGCTATTTTGGGACCAAGTTACCAAGTACCAGCTACCTTGGGACCAAGTTACCTTGGGACCAAACTACCTTGGGACCAAGCTACCTTGTTTGCAAGCTAATTGTTTGCAATTAAGTGTCAACTTGTAAGACGTACCTTGTCATTGAGTTTACCGGTTGTACCATCATTGCAAACTGAGATGTCCAAAGTTCCTTTCAGAAAACTGAGAAGCTGTTGTATCTTTAATGCCCCAACTCCATTGGCACCATCCACTATAATAACAGGAGAATAGCCTCTGTCCCCACTGGCCGAGACCTGCAACATAAATTACTCAGTGATAATAACATGTTGTTGACAAACGTTAACAAGAACAAGTAAAATATTGCTATAAAACTTAATGCGTGATGATATTTAACAAGACTTTAAAAGTATGTCTGCATCGAACCTGCAATAATAACGTCTGTAAATATAGTTTATATACCTCCATTACTGCAAACAAGGCAGCTAATATTAACTGTCTACATTAAAACTTGTAACTTTACACCCAATATATAAATGAGAACTGCATTTAGCAAAAAAGTTTTGTGTGCTTCTTAACAATGTTCTTTTATTTTGTAAGCCATAGCACCAACTGAGAGGAATGCAAGGACCCCAAACCCCTTAAAATGTGTGATGAATCTTTTGACATTTATACTCATATATGTTCCATTTCTTTCTATGACAAAAAATACAGACAGAAAGAGTAGTATTACAGTAATATTTTGGACCAGATAAAAAAAATTGCAACACAGGAACTATAGCTTGACCATTGAAGTCATGAATAACTCTTATCTCTGTGTTATTAACTTATGGTGCCTAATTTTGCAATGGCATACGATTTAAAGTTTCCAGTTTGATAATAGTGGATGCAATTGTTATTTCCTTCATAATGTCACAAGACGGGACCATGTATGTACAAATGATACAATGTGCACAGGTTGAATTTTTTCTCCTAATATCGGTAACGTATGCATTTGTATCTGAAAGAGGATCTCGTACTGCCAGCTGCATTATATAATCAATGGAGTTTTATCTATGTTTATATCATGATTCATTGCTAACATGAGGGAAGGAGAGAAACAACTTTCTTGAGTCATAAATCATTCACTAAAAAGCTTCTTAGCATTCTACCTATTAAATCAAACTTCATGGCAAGATTTAATAACCCTCACCAGCTACAAGATGCTAACAGGAGTCCAATTCTGTAACATAACAGTATACTCTTACCAATTGTCTCAATTTTAAGAATGCCCGAGACAGTTTCGTGTAGTAGCCTTGTTCTGTTGGTTGGCCATACAATCCCTTAGTATTGTGACATCTAACCATATAGTGGAGTTGTGGCGTGGTTAGCAATCCTGTCAAACAAGAAAAATCTAGTAGAATCACAACTATCAAAACACTGCTTGCATATAATTGAACTTGAACTGAGGAGACATGACGGGGAATCCAACACAAACATCACCATTAGACGATGCAAACAGCTGAGAAAAATCAAATTCACACACAAGACTGGAGACTGAGGAAAGAGCTGTTAAGACTGGAGATTGAGGAAAGTTCTGTTAAGACTGGAGACTGAGGAAAGTTCTGCTAAGACTGGAGACTGAGGTAAGTTCTGTTAAGACTGGAAACTGAGGAAAGTTCTATTAAGACTGAAGACTGAGGAAGTTCTGTTAAGACTGGAGACTGAGGAAAGTTCTGTTAAGACTGGAGACCGAGGAAAGTTCTGTTAAGACTGGAGACCGAGGAAAGTTCTGTTAAGACTGGAGACTGAGGAAAGTTCTGTTAAGACTGGAGACCGATGAAAGTTGTGTTAAGACTGGAGACTGAGGAAAGTTCTTTTAAAGACTGGAAACTGAGGAAAGTTCTGTTAAGACTGGAGACTGAGGAAAGTTCTGTTAAGACTGGAGACTGAGGAAAGTTCTGTTAAGACTGGAGACTAAGGAAAGTTCTGCTAAGACTAGAGACTGAGGTAAGTTCTGTTAAGACTGGAGACTGAGGAAAGTTCTGTAGACTGGAGACTGAGGACAGTTCTGTTAAGACTGGAGACTGATGAAAGAGCTGTTAAGACTGGAGACTAAGGAAAGTTCTGCTAAGACTGGAGACAGAGGAAAGAGCTGTTAAGACTGGAGATTGAGGAAAGTTCTGTTAAGACTAAAGACTGAGGAAAGTTCTGTTAAGACTGTAGACTAAGGAAAGTTCTGTTAAGACTGGAGACTGAGGAAAGTTCTGTTCAGACTGGAGAAAGTTCTGTTAAGACTGGAGACTGAGGAAAGTTCTGTTCAGACTGGAGACTGAGGAAAGTTCTGTTCAGACTGGAGACTGAGGAAAGTTCTGTTAAGACTGGAAACCGAGGAAAGTTCTGTTAAGACTGGAGACTGAGGAAAGTTCTGTAAAGACTGGAGACTGAGGAAAGTTCTGTTAAGACTGGAGACTGAGGAACGTTCTGTAAAGACTGGAGACTGAGGAAAGTTCTGTTAAGACTAGAGACTGAGGAAAGTTCTTTTAAGACTGGAGACTGAGAAAAGTTCTGTTAAATCGGACATAATACAGCCAGATGCTTGAATCTCTAATGTTTTCCTTCCTTCCTTACTATGTTTATGTTCTGTGACACAGATGGGTTTTGCAAATCCTGGAACTAAAAGCCCGGAAGTATTAACATGATCTTACGCCAGTGTGACAGTGTAAAAGCTCCACCTGGGAATTTTATCCAGGGGCATATTATAATTTAGTGTAAGACCATCCTACCTGTTAATATAACTGTTGCATAACATCCCTATTACCGTACAGTGCATGAGCTTAATGCTTTCCAAGCACACTATTTAATGGACAGGGAGGAATAAACTACTGTACATCCGTACAAAACGACAATATATTTCACATGTGATGAAGGCGCATAACCTATACATTTTGCAATTTGATTCATGCAATGCACCAAGTAGTAAAGATAGATGGCAAATATAGACACTAAAATCTAGACATAGGAATGTACACACATTATACAATCTTCTTTTTCTAACATGATTTACACAGTAAACTGGCAGTCAATCCATAGTCAACCAGCATATAATTCCACATCCATGAATCAACAACAACAGTATGGAAAGGGTGCACTGTGGTATTCCATGAGAACTGTTTGAGAGCTATATAGGTAACTGGTTCTAAGTATGAACAATATATGTGTGAGTGATTCATGAGAGGAATTGTATTATAAGAATGCAGAGAGAGGGCAAGGAGACTGTCTAGAAGTAAACTTACTATCACACAGGTTGATTTTTTGTTACCCCCCCCCCCTTCCACGAGGCCCTGTCCCTACATGAAAGCTGTTTGACGAATGCAGGAAAGTATCCATGAATCGATTACTACTGGAGGTAGCCCACTAGAAACAGCGACATAGGCTATACATACCTGAGTATGTGCACTCTGGGTAACACAGACTTAGTTATCAAAAATCAAACTTCACTCAGCTTATAGATCCAAATCATGTTAGATTCAACAAGAGATGGAGTGTGTAATATTTGGGTTTGAGTCCGGAAACTATCTGATAGCACTCGTTCACCTTGATCGAAAGATGAGGATGGTAGAACCTCTCAAAACAGGGAAGGTTCTCCACTCACTTGCAGAATCTCCCCCTTTTTCTTTCCTTGAGTAAAATACCAAGTTAACTTAAAACTTCTGTCAATATGGATTCTCTGTACATTTCCATACCACTAACTCCAGTATTTTGATGTTCATCCACAAAAGTGCAATTTTTACATTTTGTAATTTTTCAACAACTGGGCTCTGCTTTATTACAAAGTAACAGTAACAATTAGAGAAAACCAAAAACAACAAGAGGGGAATCCACGGAATTGAATATCTTCTCGCCAGCAGACACTGATTTCAAATGAACAAGTTTATTATTAGCTATGCAATAGCTCAGGGCAATACTGTTCTCCTTTTGTGAACCCTACACTGAACAAATCTAGGCTAGGGGTCCTAGCTACAGAATCATACTCTTAACAGTGATAAATTATTGTGAAATATGCCCCGTTCTTGGGTTCATTTTGTACTAACTTTTAACACTAGGAAGATTACCACTCATTATCAATCAGTGAAATTCTTATGTCATGTGAAGGTCAATTTATACATAGACTAGGCTGACTTTGTCCTCTTGTGCGCTTAGACCAGGAAATAGACCTATGCTACTCGCCTAGGCACAATGGAGTATACATATACATCGTGTATACTCACGCACACGTTTACAAGTTATAGGCTACAACTGGACACGAAAGTGAACCACGTCACAAAACTGCGACCTGTCCATTTCCACCCCTTTTTTCTCCACACCTTTCCGTCTTGTCCCTCTCTAGTTTATTCCCTACCTCCTTCCCTTAATCCTCTCTTTGTCACTCTACTGTTTATCTCCTACCACTCCTCTTTCCCTGTTGGTTTCTCTCTTTCTTCTCTCCATCCCTTGTCTACTAATCTCCTTACATCAATCTCTTCATGTTCACCATGCTCATTAACCTGTCTGTATTCTGTGCATGTTTTTGTCCCTTCTGTTATTTGTCATTTAGCCTCTGAAGAAGATCCTGCTAGTATCGAAACGTCAGGCCAACTTACTTTTACACATTCTCCTACACAGGCTCTCTAGTGGATAGGCAGTTTGCTAACAGTTTTATTTTGATAGTAAAATAATGATTGAAGGATGGCGAGATAGGGACACGTACAATATACGTTGGATGTTTGGGTCAAGATGTGGATGTGATGACTGTTGATTCCACAACCGAGAAGTCAACAGGCTATCCAGTGATGGATATTCCAAAAAGAGAAACATGCAGATTGGATTAAAGGAGATCGTAGCTATGCAGATACCTTAACATTTATTCTGTGATGTTGAGTACCACTTTTCAAAAAAGCTCTGTAAAAGTGATCTTCCAACCTGTATTAGTCTGTGATAATAAGTAACTTTTATTTATCATTATGTACTACATATCTTGACCAACTTTTGTAGGATATTATTTATCTGTTCAGATGCTGAGAAGAAAACATCCATGACAACAAAAGACCCTTCCAGCACAAACTTAATCTCACTACATACAGTGAGATACAATGGCAGCCCCTCCCCCCACCCTCTGCATTCACATACCTTTATAAACTGATATCTTGTTAAATGTTTGCAGAATTGTTCATTTACAAAGAACCTAATCATATTATGATAAAGATCAACTTGCTTCTCCTTGATATAAGAATGGTGTTTTCTTTTTAGCAACACTCACCAAAATTAGTATATTGTCCATGCAAAGTTTGAATTCCATCTTGGAGACTTTGTGAAAGGGTATAGCTACTTGGCCTAAAGAAAAGAAAAAGTAAAGAGATTATTGTAACACAGAAGATGGTGCTTGAGCATTGAGGAATGAAGAAATGTTGATGCAGGAGAAAGGAGTGACTTGAAACACAACTATCTAAAATGTCCTCTTCTCATGGAAGTGTTTTTTACGGTCAAAACTAATACGCATTCTTCATTTATCATTACCTCGTTGTGATATACGAGTGCATATCGTTTCCCATGGTTCCTTTATCATAACATCTTTGAAGACCGCATTTGATAAGGAAGACATATTAATTGTTCATGTCTTTGGCCTCCATAGAACAGTCGGATTGAATAACTCAAAAAGAGAACAATATATATCCAGTGTAGCCAAAATGTCACACCTCTCCACCATTAAATCATTTATTCGAGAGAGATTCTTACCTAGTATCTTTGGCAAGAAAGACATTAGCAGTCACATCCATGTCGATTCCATCACCGGTGATTATCTCCCTCAGAACTTCCTTTACATCTTCATCTCTGCAATTTAACAATAATCCCGCACAACAAAAGGTTAACAACCTCCGTGAACAATTGATTATGGGCTACAAAACAGCAGTGTTGTAAAGAAGTCATTTTCAGAAGTCAATGTTTGTAGTCAAGCCAAGTCAGATGTCACGTTTACTTTCATCAAGTAACAAGTCATTTGATTTTGTCATATGTCACGTCACAAGTCATTTTATTTAATTGCACGTTAAGTCAAGGCACAAGTCAATGTTTGTAAAGTCAAGTCACAAGTCATTTTTTATTTTCATCGAGTCAGTTCAAACTTAAAGTCAATTGATTCTATGGCCAGGGAGCTGTTAGAGTAGCAGCTCCCTGCTATGGCAAGTCAGTCAAGTCAAGTCAGTTGATGTCAGCACATTCATTTCATCTAACAATAGATCCAAAAGGGGTCCAAACATACCTGAAAGGAGGAAAACTCCCTAAAACATGCCAAATAAATCGGCCGCTCAAGGCCACTGCTGCTATCAGAGCAACAAGGCCAGTGAGCAATGTGGCAATGGAAGGTATCGTGAAACCGATACCTGTACAAAACCATAACAAACTCGCAAGAAAAGTTCTCAGTCAGAATCACATAATTATTCTTCTGAATGGTAGATGGAGGAGTGAGTGGGCGGTGAAGTGGGGGGAGGGGGGGGGAGGTATTGCTTAAAGGTCCATATTGCATTCATCTGGAACCTTTAGCATTCCACATATCAGCGACTTGCGACTGATTCAAGAGAAAGAACCTTAATTAACGAGTAATTGACCTTTTCGTAAAAATTAACAAATTTGCTGGCCAAAACATTTATGCATGTAAACCACACCTTTGTCATCATATTTTAAACTCAACCAATCAAATCATCTTTATTACATGACGTTAGCCAATGATTATGATAAGAGCCAATTGAAACCTCCAAAAAGAAGAACCACAACCTCTTAATAGACAAATATTCATTAGGCCTATTGAAGCTTTTGTTTACACAAACTAGCTAGCTAGCCAAACGAGGGCAGATCATAGTTGTATATAATTTATTGGCAGCCTGTACATAACATGATTAGTGTATCACTAACGTTAGCTGGTGTAGGCCTAGTGTTCGTTTGTAGTGCATGAAAGGAATCAATCTTAGCAAATGCAAGGCGCTTAAATACAATAAAAGATATACCAGACCTAGGCTATAGTCCTAAGGCATTGTGCTTTTGATATAATCCACTGTATGTTCCAAAAATTTAGCTAAATCCTAAATTGTTCAATTTTTATTTTTTATATTCTGTAATCTAATTAGCTTGGATTTGTGAAAATGTGATATTTTAATCATGATTTCATTGTTTATATTGTAAATTTGGTTCAGGTAAGTTTCATTGCCTGTTAAGGAGGGACTTACCTGGCATTGGCCAGTGAGGTGGCATAGGCCTCCCATTCTGGAACTAACATTTCTCCCATTGGTTCTGTAAGCTTCACTCCATTATCTTGCTCAGGATTATGAGATGCTGTGATCATGACACCGATGGTACCTTAGGATTAAACATGACACCCCAGTTAGTAACAATAGACAGGATAGGGGAAAAGAATAGAGCACTAGAAGCTTTGTGGGATGCTACTGTATGCTATGGTTGATGTTGCACATGTTAGCATCATCTCAATATCCTATCACTGTGAAACTGCAAATGTCTGGTTTGGGTACTGTACATGATTGATCAATTAATGACAATACTTACTCTTCTCCCTACAACATATATATATTACCAACTTTACCTTAATCTACCCAAATTGGTAGATTGTACTACTATGCTTTCAGGTCAACAACCTCTTCCTCTTTTTTCAGAATCTCTCTCTTGGAAGACCTAAACCTAATGTCATCAGATTTTATATTGTTTTGAATCTTACTGGCATCGACCTCTGCGATGAAATCTTTGAATCCAAAGCATTCCTTTTTATCAAGTTTCAACCACCTGTTAATAAGTACTTGCTATGTTGCCTTTTGAGATTTGCATATATATTTCATATTTACCTTTATCTGTAAAGTAATGGTTAGGTTAAGGTAGATTGAAGTGCATATGTTGTTAGAGAGGAGAGAAGTAAATAGACATGACACACCAAAAGACATGGATGAAGACTGTTGTAGTATCATTCCAATATATATAAAGAATCAAAAGCCAACTTAGATCAATTTCACAGAATAGCTGCTTCATAATTCAAAGTTGTATTCTCTCTACATAACATGCTTCACTGATTATAGCAGGGGTCAGGGGTCAAACTGTATGTGTTCACAACACAACTGAATTATTATAAGACTGTCTTTTATAGTACTGACCAGAATGCCAAAATGTGTAGTGATTCCTTGACCATTTTGATACAGTAGATCCATATACCAAGTTTGAAATGTACCAATGTTAACTTCCGGAGCTATTGTGATTACAAAGCAGCTTCACAATTTGACCTCTGTTGACTTCAAGTGACATTTGAGGTCTGCAAAAAACAATAGGGTTCTTGTGCTCAAGAAGGTGGGTCCACACACTAAGTATGAATTTCATCCAACATGTTCATGTATCATGTTTATAAACTTTTTCAGACTTTGACCTTTTAAACCTTGAATCACCGCTAACACAAAAACAATAGGAATCTTGAACACAATAATATGGATCCACACACCAGTGTTCATTCCAACTTTGTTTTGGAGTTATCATGTGTACAAGGTTTTAAGTCTGACTTTCATTTACCATAAATGACCTTCAGCCTCCACAGTATGGTTCTTGCATTTGCCAAAATGGCTTTACATATGTAAAAAGGACAACCTTCATATATGCCACACTTTTTTAGTTTAACTGTTATCAGGCTTTGACCAATGCTGATCTGAAATGACCCTTGACCTCAACCAATTTCAATAGGATTCTTATACTCTCAAAGAGGGAGCTAGGCCCAAGTATGGACTTCATCCAAGCTTCACTATGTGAGTTATTCATGTTTACAAGGTTTTCAAGCTTTGACCAATGACCCTTGACCTCCACCAATTTCAATAGGATTCTTTTACTCACAAAGAGGGAGCTAGGCACCAAGTATGGACTAAGACTTCATCCAAACTTAACTTTGTGAGTTATCATGTTTACAAGGTTTTGAAGCTTTGACCGATACTGATCTCAAATGACCCTTGACCTCCACCAATTTTCATAGGGTTCTTATACTCACAAAGAGGGAGCTAGGCACCAAGTAGGGACTTCATCCAAGCTTCACTTTGTGAGTTATCATGTTTACAAGGTTTTGAAGCTTTGACTGATGCTGATCTCAAATGACCCTTGACCTCCACCAATTTTCATAGGGTTCTTGTTCTCACCAAGAGGGAGGTACATACCAAGAGTGAACATCCAAGCTTCACTGTTTGAGTTATTATGTTTACAAGGCTTTCAGACTTTGACCTCCATTGACATCAATGACCTTTGACCTCCATAATTTCAGTAGGTTTGGTTATGAAGTTCAACCACCCTATAGTTCCTAAGTTATCATGTTCACAAGCCAAGGAATCACACACACATGTACACACGGTAGATGCACTTTAACATGCAGACTAAGGACATTGTTGTTTTTCAATTGTTTCAATCCACGTCACCTAACCTAAACAATACCCCTGAACAATAGAATTCTTTTGAGGCCTGGTTATTCTTTTCAAATGCATCTGAGGACATGAAATGCCTTTGTTCAAGTCCTCAGTCAGCATACAAAACAAGTGCACAAATACACATATGGTTGGCCGTACGGGTCATACCGTCTAAACTTTACGCGTAAACTTAATAGAAACTTTACACGTAAAGGAAGACGTTATGACCCGTTCGGCTAGGTTGGCCATTTGGGTCATTACGTTGAAAAAAACGCGTAAGCGTTTCATGGTTGGCCGTTTCGGTCTTGATTTTATGGCAACACAAAATGGACCAGAGAACAAGACTCCAAAACAGCTCTCATCGACTGGCAACCAGGATTCATCCCGCAAAACAATCATCGGAAATAGGCCTAGGGGTTTCATCCACAGATTTCATTACCGAGTAAGAACCGAGTAGCCTAAGTGTGTTAGTTTCACAGCACCTGTGTCCAGTACTAGGCTGCAAAGGTCTTGCGTCAGGCCTCAGGCTAGGTTAAGCTACAGGTCCTGGGCCAAGAGTGCAACTCACTAACTGTTTGTATTTGGCATTAAAATAAAACTATATCATATACAGGTAGTCAGTTGTACGCAGGGGTTTAGTAATAAAAGGTCTAGTAGAATTGATAAACAGATGACACGAACAAGATATTGCTATGAGTCGAGACTGGTTAATTCTGGAACTCTAGACCAACTGCTGGGTGCATACCACTAATAATACTACAATTTCTATTTCTGTGAAGATGACATCCCTGATTGTTGGAAGATATCCTACCAGTACAAATCAATTTTCAGGTATCAGCAAACCAGAAATGCCAGTTCTCAGCAAAGGAGTTGAACAAAAGCTGTCCAAAAAGGAATAATACAACAAAATGCAGAGGTAATTGACTGAAATTGTAGATGCATGCTCCCTATGAAGTATTTGAGGCAAGATTCAGCCAGATAACTCTGATTCAGAATGCACGGATAGCTGCATGTGACCATTATAAAGTCAAACTTGAAGATGTGCAAAAAACACAGTGAAGATATTGGATGGAAGACAGATGACACTGCTACTGTGACAGAAAAATCCAAACAAGAAACAAAAGGTTGGCACAATGATTAATGACAGTCTTAAGGATTATGAGGCAATCAGGGTCTCCGATCCAAATTATGAAGGTGGAGCAGATGGCCAAAATGTCAATGAGAAACTGGAGAGGAAAGAAACATTCCAAGGGATGATTGATGTCTATATGAAGGATGCTGGTCCTGAGGATTTGTATCACAGGACAGTTTGACCTGTTGTTCTACACCACCAAGACAATTTTGATTCAGATCTTGTACCAGACGACTTGGATATTCAGTCTGAGAATGTATGGCATTCTAGCCCAATGCATGATGAGGGTACAGAGAGACAAGGAAGTAATGACACAGAGGAACCATTCTTGAAGGAGAGTGTGATTACACTGAATGATCATGATAAATCCTTATAATGAAAGTCGACAAGACATATTGAGAGAACAAAATAATATTTGAGATAAGAATGTTGGAGAATATTGGTCATGTCCTTCCTGTATTTTGATCCCATGAGGTTGAATGGTGTGGAGGCTCTGCATCCAGTCTGTCTCTCTGCCGAGGAAAACTAGGTCTGACCATGCAGGTACCTATAAGAATTCAATCCCTGTAAGGATATGTCATTAATTGTTATGGTTGGGAAGGTATGAAGTATCCCTATATCAACATTAAAAACAAAGAGGCTTAAAACTCATGGAAGGATCCGTGACCGGACAAATATCCCCCAGACAAATCCCCCGGACGATTACCCCCCAGTCAATAACCCCCGGACGATTACCCACTGGACAATTCCTCCCCAGGACAACTAACACCCGGACAGATACCCCTAGACAATTACCCCCCGGATAAATACCCCCCGACGAATATCCCCCTGGACATATGCCATTAGCTTTAGGGGACGGATACGCAGGTCTTCTTTCGAGTTTAGTTTCCCCTGGGCCTCGACATATACCCTGGTCCCTTGGGCAACTGCGAGAGGATATTTACAATTGGGTCAGGGTGCCGGTTAAACTGGTACCACTAGGGTCGTCGTGTGCCCTGGCACTTTTAACCTCCTCCTGACTTTTTAAAAAGATTCGAGCTTTTCATATATAAGCCCCCAAAACTCCTGGATAGTGTTTGACAACGGACTGAGGCCCAGGGCAAGATAGGTTGGAGACGGTGGTTGAAGAAGCACAAGGGGGGGGGGGGGGTTCGGCATTTGTCACTGATGGTAGTAACTATTAATTTACTATTAGTTATAGTGACACTATATTAATCTCCAAACAATTCTGGCTTATTGTGACTAACCATTTGGGCGTATTCTGGTTAAGTTCGAGTAGTTACCTGGGTGAGGTATCTGTGCCGGTGTATTTGCGTGGGTGGAGTTTTCCCGAAGGTAATTGCCGGGGGGTAGGGGGTAATTGTCAAGGGATGCTTATCCTCGGGGGTATTTTTCCTCGGGGATGTATGTCCGGGGGGTAGTTGTCCTCGGAGGTATTCGTCCTCGGGGGTTTTTGGTGATTGTCCCGGGGTATAACTCGGGGGTATATGTCCGGGGGATATTTGTCCGGCGTGTAGTTGTCCGGCAACCGCAGGATCGAGTTCATTAAATGAACTCCGAGGAACAGTTGGAAGTCTAAGTACACCGATGGTAATTTATCAGTCCACAGTTGCACTGACGAGATCGAGTACAGCGCCAGGTTGAACCTCTTTGCTCTATTCAACAATGACAAGAGCATAATTCTCCCTTTATTTAGAGGCATCTGCCAGGTCCAAGCCACAATAAAGTGTAATATGCCCCCTAAGCTATGACAAATCTTTGGCTGTGCACCAATTACTATACATGCAGCACAATACTAACTTTAACATGGTTTTCACTGTTTGCCTAAATTCTTATTTGTTATTGTACTTATTATTACAGTCTTTATACGTTGGTATAGTACTACTCTTACTATTCTTACTCGGTAATGAAATCTGTGGATGAAACCCCCAGGCCTATTTCCGATGGTTGTTTTGCAGGATGAGTCCTGTTTGCCAGTCAATGAGAGTCTTTGCTGCAATGCTTGAACCCTACTCTGGTCCATTTTGTATTTAAAATTAAGACCCAAATAGCCAGCCATGAAAAGCTTAGGCGTTTGGTAGTAACGTAATGACCCAAATGGCCAACCGCCCGTACGGATCATAACGTCTTCCTTCACGCGTATAGTTCATAAGTTTACGCGTAAAGTTTAGACGTTATGACCCATACGGCAAGCCATATACCAAAACGTTATTGCAAAGATTTTGTTTGCCTCGCCAAGGAATCAAAACGCCTAACACATTGACAATAAGGTATGAAGAAAGCTTAAGTAGCTTGATTTACCTTTGGTGGCTTTGGAACGGAGTACAGCCAACAGACCCATACGAAAGAGAACGGAATCCAGCAAGTCAGCCCTGTAGGAATGATTGAAGATGTACAAGATATATATTACTAGAAATGAAAACTTTGGATCATCAGGGATAAACTAATTGAGCCAGAGAGCCAACAGGCTTAGTGATTCTTGTGCCACATTTTATATCAGAAAATATAATGCAAATTGTGCCCTCTATATACTTCAAATTATCAATTAGTCATTGACCACATGAAAAGAATGGAGTTTCATACTCTATAAGTGAACCCAGATATCGAGAATTAATTTTTTTCAGACTTTATAGCTGGATTAAAGGCATTTAAGACTCGCCCCAAACCGCGTGCGGCCATCTGAAAAAGGTAACTTTCCGTTGCTTGCAAGTGACGTTTTGTTTGTGTCGCTACAAAATGCAGACAGTATAGTAATGAAACGTGATACTTTGTTATCTTTAGCTGGACCTGAGATGTCCATCGCTGTATTGTTTGTACACTGTGCTGTGGGTATTGACCGCAGCTGTATGTACTGACTGTACACTAGTGTCTAATTACCGACGGTAGCAAGCTGTATGTGTGTATTTCTGGGATCGATGGTGGTGTCTAACACTTCTGTGACACCTCATTCGAAACTAGGTCAGATTACCGGCATGAGACGTTTCTTTTTGCGCGAGTCTTCACACCCTTTAATAGTGTTCTACAATGTTTCAGACTGTCAATTCTGTTGAATGATCTTTGACCTTCACAGAAGACAATAGGATTCTTGTATTCAAGGTTACTCCACATACCATGTATAAAGTTTACTTTTGGAATTAATAATCACGCATTAAAAGTTTTCATTCTTTGACCTCAAGTGACCTTTGCCCTCCACAGGAGGCAGCATGGTTGTTATTGTTGTACACAACAAGGTGGATCCACACTTTAGCATGTAGGAAGGTCATCCAACTTTACTTTAAGAGTTAACATGTTTACAATATTTTCAGACTGTCATTTTGTCACATTAGAGTAGATAGGCCAGTGTATTTTACAATTGGGGATAGTAAGCTGGGTCATTTTTTGCTTGAATGAACAAGCTTTTGTGTATTAAAACTTTTAATCCAGGGAATTAGTCAAATCTAGTATAGTGTTGTTGGCTATGTAGTAGGCATTATAGAGACAGCTGCAGTATAGGTAGATTGAGAATGCTATAGAACTGCTCAGTGTCCAGGTGATCCTACTTTCTGTGCTAATAGATGGGACATATTTACTTTACAATGGATTAGCCAATTCATGTAGGCTAGTTTGGAGCAAACACATCACTTTTAGCTGAAACATCATGCTGTGAGAGTCATAAGATTTCTATGTGTCTCTCTTGGTAAGGCACCCGATTTAATTTTCCGTTTCAACACATGGCAAGGGATTTATTTCACTTATATTAGCCTGGGGCCATAATGTTGTGAATTTGGAATTCATTGTTGGCAAGAAGTGTGTTGGGAAGAGTCACCTGGGTACCAGAATCTTGATAGGTTCTGATGAGGGCAGTTATTTGATGGCAGTATTGGATTCTGACATGTATCACTGCAGCTGTACTATGTGGCTAGCCTAGAGACGTCAAATATAATATCATTGTAAGTAAAACTTTGACATAAGACCTGTATTTACAGTAAACATTTGGTGATATATGGTGAAGTGCTGTAGGGGAAAACAATGTTAAAGGGATGCAAATTAAGCCAGAACTATGAATACCAAAATTTAGGAAAAGTTCATGCAGTTATATTTTTGGAAATTATGAGAAAGGGTTTGTAAGTTTTCTAATGAAATTCAGATATTTTTTTCTTCATGCATGCATTATTTGTGGCATTTAGGTAATGAAAATATAGCATGCATAAAAGGGGATCAATTGTGTTAAATTAGTGAATTATTGCATTTAAAGATATTATTTTTACTGTGCCACGCCTCGTATTCAAAGTTGTACAACATGTGGCAATAACATTGTTTTGCAAGCGTACGTATGAAAGTTAAGTTATTTTGACGTTTGAAAAAGGTTCAATGCAATGGAAAATTAATTAGGTCAACTTTTGGAATGACTAAATTGATGAGTGCTTTTTAGTAAATTATTCATCCACTGGCAGCTTGAAGTTATTATTTTAGAAATGTTGAAATGGAAATTTCTCAAAATCTTCCAAGTTGAATTTATTGGCTGTGATATATCTTTCCACATTTCATTAATTTCATATTTTGGAATGTGGAAATATGAAAATCATCTCAAAATTGGTTGAAATGAAAGCATATTATTGTGAATTTGGATTCGAAATATTATAACAGTTTTGGGTTCTTGCTTTCTTTTTTTAATACAGTGCCACTTTATATCCCTTTTAATTTGGAATCAACGAGTGACATTCATCGTACTGGCCCGGTAATCAATCCACTCTGACCGGTGTTACATCTATAGTTACGAGAACTGAAAAATACTGAGAAGCGTTGGACACTGGAACGTCATTGACCTTTGAACTTTAAATATTGTGTTCACAAGTAAACTTGTTGTCAACTACTGGTAATATCATATCGTGATAACAACATTATCGAGGTATGACATATTACTTATTTTTTCTGGGGTAAACAAACTGCTTGGGTATTGAGTAAGTCTTACATCACAAATATCTCAAATTTGTTAAACTCGTGTAAATGGTTTGAACTTTGTGTAGTAACTCAACTCCATGCTCATAGCAGGAGAATATTAGAATCCAAGGTATTGATAACTTAGAATTATATTCCTTTATTTATTGAAGAAAGAAGAAACTTTGAAGAATTAAATTTATATTATTAAGCTTATAGTTGGATGTCTTGGTGAATTTCTTGTAATGTATCTTTATCAATTGGTCAGATAGCTTCTATTCGAACACGCTAAATTGTTCTATGCTCTTGTAGGTGACACATTTCAGTTAACCTCATATTTCAATAGGGCTTCTGAACTTTTGTAATGTCATGATCTTATAGCCACCACATTTCTTGTAAAGCTACGCAAACAGTGCAATCTAGCTAAGTGGTACGCAGTGCAATCTAGCTAAGTGGTACATTTTTCTAATAGTAACCGCAGTTCTCAATTCCGAAATTACCGTTTTTAGTATTTTTTTTCCCAAACAGTGGAACTGCAGATTGAACGAACGCAGCATATCAGGACTGTACACAACTTTACATAGACATGAGAAGCAGACGACAGGATTCATTGTTCCTGAGCAACACAAGGCTCCTTGCTGTTTTCGAATGTAAGACTCAGGTAAGACTTATGACTGCTTAAGATTCTGCCAGTTTATGATACATCGGCTTCAGTCAGGAAAACTAGAAGTTGGCAATCGGCAGTGTGCAGAGTATCACGATTAAAACCAATTTAATAAATGTAACCAATCATGGGAAAGTTATTTTATACATGACCTAAACGAGCAGCAGTTGTTAACAGAAAACAGTTGTTAAGTGCCCGGTTTCACAACTAAAATAAGTCTCTATAAGTGTTTTGTAACTTAGCACAGGATTTCAGTTACTTTATACATGACCTAAATGAGCAGCAATCGGTAACAGAAAACAGTGCATTGTGTCCACTCATCTGACATTCAGTGTGAGTGGGTCAGTTGTATGACCATGGGTCTTTGTGACCATCGATAACTAGGTCATGTCGAGTCCGGTGGTAGTGTGTAGGCAGCCTAACAAAAGCCCCAACATTACTGCTGATTATCACCACTCATTATTGGACTGCTCCTATAAAACTTTGCATCAACTCATGTGTGAATACAATACTTAAGGATTATGCCAGTGGGAACTTGATTTCTGTCAGTATATTTCTAACAGCACTTTTTGCCATGAGGTTAATATCGTGAGTTTTAGCCTAGGCCCTAGGCATGTAAACAAAGCACAAATTTAGTCTTCCT